>PYAF01003105.1:1333579-1369654 GCA_007407185.1 Glycine tomentella
ATTTCACTTTTATTTTATATCATTTTACATTTATTTTGAACAGTTTACATTTTTTAATTTAATTTTTACCAATTTATATTGAATTTCATAAAGCGATATGTAAATCATTTGCATAAATCATTTTATTTTATTTACACAAATTTTGCAAATTGAATTTAATATATAAATTATTTTTACCCCAATAATAGAAATCAATATCATTGCATAAATTAATATGTAAAATTAGTCTATGTAATTTACACAAATTACATAAATTAATTTTAATATGTAAATTATTTTTAATATAATTGTATAAATTAATAAAACTTAATGCTTATTTCTCTAGAAAACTTACATTTTAATATATTTTTAAATCATAAAATTTATTTAATAAATAAACTTTTCATTACAATTATGTACATTAATACTTAATATTTATAATAATTATTTTATGTAATTTATTTTAATAATTAAATTATATAATTTTGATTCTAATTATAAAAATAATAAAATTTTAGTATTTAATTAGTAGATTATTTAAATAGGATACCATTAGTGTATTTTAGATTTTATATTAATAACTTATCTAAACAAATTTCTAATAATTTATGAAATTCAATTATAAATTGGTAAAATTAAAATAAAAAATATGTAAACTATTTGAAATACAAATATGTAAAATGATATAAAATAAAAGTGAAAATAATTTTATATTAAAGAAATTTGTTTAATTTATAAAATTTTATAATTAGAAAAAATTAATAACAATTGATGTAACGATATAGAAAAATATTGTTTGTAAACTTACCCAAACAAAGCATACTCTACAGTGATTTATTGTCTAACATGTCATGGGTTTATTCCTATCAAGACACTTTTTAATTTTACTTTATTAACTCATTGTTACAAAAAAATCTATACAATTATTATGTTAGCATCAATATGTCATATTAAAATTAATATTTGACTTTGGATAATCAACAAGGACTTTTTGATTCTTAAAAATAAAGGAATTAAATATTTTAATTTAAAAATAAAGAGACTAAAATCATGAATTTAAAATTATTTGGGGTCAAAAATTACAAGTTGACCTTTTTTTTAATAGGATGCAAGTGTAATATTCCTCTTAAAGATTAAATATAGTTATTTTAAATAGGAATATATGTGGAAAATAAATTAATGAGGCTTGAAAACTATAAAACATAAATAGTTTTGGAATAAGAACAAAAGGATAAAACATTTATAGTTTTGGAAAGGAATAAGTATATATTAGTATTCGTTTTTAAGATATAATAATATTAATAATAGTGAAAAATAACTATTATTCCATATTAGCAATTTATTCTAACATAATATTGCCAACAGTTGTCTTAGCTTTGTGGTTCGTTGATATTTTCTAAAATCATCAACCCAGTGTTTGACTATGACATAAGCCCCAAAAGATTCATCACGATAGAGGTATTCTAAAATACTTTTTTTTTTCTTAACCAATGATTTTATAATAATTTAAAAAAATTAAAGAGAAAGGAAAAAATGTTAACCCATTTCATTATTACTAAATTCTATCATAGAATATTTTATTTTAAGACATTTTTATATTTGATTTTATAATTTTAAATTCACTTAATCATATCTCTTCATGCTACATCATTAATGTTGGATCTTCTTCCAATTTCGATTCCTTAGATAATTGAAAATAACTTTCTTTCTTTTAATAGGATACAAGTATAATGTTCCTCGTAAAGATCAAATATAGTTATTTTAAATAGGAATATATATGGGGAAAAATAATGAGACTGAAATTAAAACATTTATAGTTTTGTAATGTAAGAATTGTATATTTATAATTTTTTTTAGAAATAATAATGAAAAATATTGTGTGAATAAATAATTATTATTCCATATTAGTAATTTTTCTTGACATAATATCGCCAATTGTTATCTTAACTTTGTGGTTCGCTGATAATTTCTGAAATCATCGAATCCAGGGTTCGACTACGGCAGAAGCTCTAAACAAATAATCACAAAAGAGGTATTCTAAAATACCTTTTTTTTCTTAACCAATGATTTTACAATCATTTGAAAATTAAACAGAAATGAAAAATTTGCCAACTTATTTCATTATTAATGTATTCTATTGGAGAATGTTTTATTTTAAGACCATTTTTTCTATTTGATTTTATAGTTTAAAATCTACTGAATCACATCTTTCAATGCTACATCATTAATGTTAGATTCTCTTCCATTTTCGATTCCTTAGATAATTGAAAATAACTTTCTTTTTTCCTTCAATCATTGAGAACATGCCCAAATATTTCTTTGTGCCAACACATTCATTAACTCCTAAAAAAGATTATATGCTTATCCAAAATATTTTTATTTTATTTTAAAACAAACAAGGATATCCTTCAATGTTTCAACCTCCTTTTTAGGGGCCCAACAAAACCAAAAATAATTCCAACAAATAACAATTGTGTGAGGAGAAGGGCTCCTCAACACACTTTGTTACCATGAATGTCACCTCTCCCTTCAACTTTTTTAAATAGAGATGTTAGGCCCTTGATACAAAGAATGAAAAGGTAAGGTACATAATGGACCACCTTGCCTCAAACTTGTCCCTGGAGTAATAGGGGCAACTCTTTCACCATTAACCATGACATTATAATCAATAGTCTTTATACATATCCTCATCCAACCAATCCATTTGTTATGAAAACACATTTTTGATAAAAAAAAAAAGCAGTCGTGCCACCATTTATAACTTCAAAAGCTTTAATATTGTCAATCTTTAAACCAAACTTTCCTCTAGCTTTACAATTCATATGGTGAATTATTTCAATGGCAACATGACATTATCAAGAACAAATCTTCCTTCAACAAAAGCATATTGTTCTTGAGAAACACATTTTGGAATAAATTTTCACGTGGTGTTTCTCTCTTGTATGACTTTCTTTTCTTGGTCTCTACTCATTTGATCAAATCTCTTTGCAAGTGAAAATTTTCAATCTGCATTGTGGATTCAGATAAGTCTTCTAAACCCCATTAACAAGTTACAAAGTATAATATTAGTGAAAAATATGCTATCCAAGATCATAATAGCATAATTTTTTGTATGTTGAACACTAAAAAATTACTCATGACAATAAAATTATAATTACATGTAATATAAAAATACTACATGGAATATCTTAAACTTAATTATATATCCTCCCCTCCCCAATTTTTCAAAGATAATACACACACACACACACACACACACACACACACACACACACACACACACACACACACACACACATATATATATATATGTATATATGTATATATCCTTTTTCTTTGCATTTCAATGATTGTTTTTTTAAAAAAATCAATGTACCCACTACCTTGAGTAGATTGAACTAAATTGATTATTTTTAAACTCATAGTTAAGTTCACTTAACTAATTTCAAACTCAATTCGTTACAGACCAAGCTAAGTGAATTGTTATTTTCACCACACTCTTTTATATTCCTACCCACACATTATATGGAATTTTTCTGTTTCCCAATAACCAAATTCTTGCACCCTTTCCCTTACAAATTCCCCCTCCCCTATGTGTTGCACTACGCCACCCCACCCACCCCATCAAGATCCAAGTCGCATCGCGCCACTCCTGCCCAACTCTTTCCCTCTTTGTTGGGTGCACCACCTGTTGAGATCAAAGTAGCATCATGTCATCATGGCCAAGAGACATGAGCAGTGACGAGGGCTTGGATGGACAAAGATCGAGTCCGCCAGTGTGTTAGACGCAAAGAAAAAGACATCGACATCAGCATTGGAAGGAGGAGACAATGTGACGTGGAGGTAGCTACATCATCATATCAATAACATGGACAAATTCCTCACCTGATTGAGGCAACAATGGTGTTGGATTCCGGTGCCTTAATCAACGAAGAGAGAGTCATAGAAGAGGTCCTCAATCATGCACACTTCTTGGAGAGGGTTTGGTATGTCTCTTTGAGTGGATCATGGATCATTTATTTTTTAGTTGGATATGTGTAATTAGGGGTGGGTATACGGACCGGTTCGACCCATTTAAGGCCTATCCTGCATTTTCTACAGGCCAGCTAAATTTGGTTCGTGAAACAAATGAACTTTTTTTAAGTCCGTAACTGGCCCGCAAAACATGCAGATAAAAAAACCGATCCGCGAGCCTAAATTTTTTTTTTAAAAAATGTCAAATTAGAGCAATTTTTTTCTTGTTTCATTGTGAAATGCAAAATAAAAGAAAAGAATTTGAGAAGAGGATTAGGGTGCGTGGTGTTCAGAGAGAGTACTTGAATGAAGAAATTGAAGATGATAATTGGCAAGTTTGAGAATGAAAGAGAGAAAAAGGGTATGGTAGTCAATGAGAGGCATGAGCTAGTGGTGGGGGCCTACGAGGTTGAGGACTCGAGGTCAAATCGAGGTGGCGCCGATGTAATCATGAAGGCGGGACGTGGGGAGGCGTGGCTCACAGGGGAAGAGGTGCCACGTTAGGAGGCATGACTTGCGAGGGAGGAGCTACAGTGTAAGGAGGCACAACTTGTGGGGGAGTAAGGTTGTTGGACTTGCAGTTGCGACTCGCGGGGGAGGAGGAGAAGAAGGGGCGATGACTGTGTGTTCTCAAAGGAGAAGAAAAATGAAACTTCACCAAATTAGGTTTGGGTTGGCTAATGGGAATGGAAGAATAATTTGGTCTCCTTGGGTTACCTTCAACTAAAGAGGATACAGATAAGTCCATGGAATTTGTGGATTAAGCCCATGAAGTTTGTAGACTAAATGGGCCGAGCCTTAAATCTAGGATTACTATGCAGGTTCAAAAAAATTAGGTTTGTTATCTACACAGTTTGCGGGCTTAATAGACTAATTCACGGACCTAGGTCTGTATATCCACCTCTATTTGTTACAGTCTTGTTTGGCTGAAATTTTGAAAATCTTGTGACTATGGTTGACACAAGTGGTAATGGCTTGTGTCCCTTAACTAAGTGGTTCAGGGTTCGAATCCTGTTTGGTCCTTGGGTATGGAATAAATCGTGTTAGGAGGGGAATAATCACCTTGTGTGAGCTCAAGGTCACCGATGAAGATTTTTCGTTGCTTTCGACGGTGACAACTTCATACCAATACCATGGTTACCAAAAAAATGTAGGGAGGCGACTATAAAAGGCACAAATGAAGAAGAGAAATAGTGATGGGAAAGGGAATTTGAGGAGGAAAAGGGACAAGGACTAAAGGCAAATCTAACAAAACTATAATTTCGTTTGTGGTATTTGGCCACAATGAAATTATATTTTCGTTGGATTAAGTTGTGGTGCAAATAAATTTACCTAACGAAAATATGATTTCGCTGATAAAATTACAAACAAAATTGTTTTTTCGTCATATATATTTCGTATAAAAAAATTGTTGGTACCGAGCAATCACACAACAATCGAGAAAATAGAAAGAGAGAAAGGGAAGAAAAATAACACATAGTGTTTACCTTGGTTCACCCAATGTGGGCTACTTCTAGTTTTTCTCTATATTCTCCTTACACACTCGTTACAATGCACTCAGATTACAAGGAAATATATATGTTTAGAAACCTTAACCACCATAGCTATTCATGGGTCCAAGCCCAAACTACAAATAATAAACCTTAGGCACATAATAGTATCAGGCCTCAAAAAAGCTTTAGGGGCGCTGCCCCATACACCCCCGCTGAGGTGGCTTCCCAGGGCCTCTGCCCGGTGCAAGCGGCTTATCTTTTGAAGGTGAAGCATGAGTCATAAAATAATAGGAATACTTCACAACAACCAAGAGGGAGGGTGAATTAGTTGAACCTTGGTATTTTAAAACAAATTCAAATCAGAGTTTCAGGATCTTTATCACTTTTAAAACCAAGAAACATTTTACTCAATCAAAGAGCTTAGACCAAGAATTCTAAAGATCAAAACAAAACTTGTTGAACAATGAATATGATTCAAAGAATTAAAGACAATGAATATGATGAGAATAGAAATAAGAACACAAGAAATTTATACTAGTTCACTTCAAATCATGAAGCTACATCCAGTTTCTTCTGATTCACACTGAAATATTAGAGTTCCACTATTATAAAATACTTACAAGCTTTTACAAGAACCTCCCCTTTATCAACCCTAGATAAAGAACATAAATCTAAAACCCTATTAGAAATCTAAGGAGAAAGATCCAAAGAACACTACTCTGATTTTTAAGCTAGAGAACCCTTCTCTAGTCCCAAGCTTTAAGAAATCAATTACAATAGCCAATAAGAACAAAACTTGTAAACAAAATTACAACCAATGAGTTAAGGAAAGAAACAACTTGATGATCTAGTGAATGACATGCACATGAATGAACAATACAGGTTGAAAGATGAAAAATAATCTCAGAAAATCTTCTTCCTTAACCTTTGAAAGAAACTTCTTGCTTTAAAGAATCACTCAAAAACCCATGAATGTTTTAGTGAAAGCAAGAACTCATAGAACCCAGAAAAATGACTTAGAACGTGTTTAGAAAGCTTGTGTAGGCTCAGAATATGAATTGATCAAGTTACAAAACAAGATGAGCCAAGGTTCTATTTATAACAAACTTTTGTAACTGTCAGTAATCGATTAAACGCGCCATATAATAGATTATTTTACTCATGTAATCGATTAAATCAATTTGGTAATCAACTAAAGTGTTCAACATAATTTCTGGACATGAGCAACGAACAAAATAATCGATTATTCCGTCTTGTAATCGATTAAGACAGGAAGCTTCAAAATATCAAAATACGCTGTGTAATCGATTACAGATTCTGGTAATTGATTAAACCAGGAAGCTTTATCAAACATAATGTATTATGTAATCGATTACTATATTTGGTAATCGATTAATGCATCAAAACTTATGTGCATTTGTATATGATGTAATCAATTACTGAATTTGGTAATCTATTAATACAGGAAGATGGCTTTTTTTAGTTTAGCCTGAGTAATCGATTACTGTTCTTTGATAATCGATTCTTCCAACACTGCTTGAAATAATGTATAGCAATGTAATCGATTACTACCTGTTGGTAATCAATTAAAGTGTTCATCAAAGCAGTTGATATGAAAAAAAAGGTCAATTAATCGATTATTCTGATAGGTAATCAATTACATTGTTCTTGAAAAGTTTTCCAGAATGAACTAAGAACAAAATAATTGATTATATCCTTAATGTAATCGATTAAGTTAGTACAAAATAATTTTTCCAAAAACCTTTGATTCAATTTAAAACCTTAGTTGTTTGATAAAATCTTAGTTTGATTTTCATGAAAAATACTTAGTTAAATCAATGAATGAATGCATGAATCAATCAGATCGCTTTCCTTTTACATAAAATTCCAAGTCTTCAAGCATGTTTGAAGCTCAAAACAAATCTTAGCAACTGCTTCCAATCTTCATGAAGCTCTGCCTAGAATCAACATATGATTCATACCTAATAAAAACATATGTAACGAAACACACGATTTTGTTTTACAAATGTACAACAAGTCATTTTTTCGTTCGAATAATATTTTTGGAAATTACTCTCTATGATTTCCTTTATATAAGAAACAAATAGCTAATTCATCAAGATCAATAAAAGTAGGTAAGTTAGTTAATTTACTTAATAATATCATAAATTTATATCTTATTCCAAAAATACCTATAGAAAGTAATGGTATTATTTAATGACATTACACATAATTCAAGGGATGATGTTTTTTTTGTTAGACAATGGACGATCCATCACTGAATGACTTAGACATCTCTTACAATTTTGATGAAAACAAAGATTTAAAATTTATGTTAACCACTTTGTTGCATGTCAGTCAACATATTTAATGACTGGAAGCAACACCAAGAGAGACCTATCCATTACTGGATAACTCGTCTACTTGAAGCACGAAGTACTCATCCAATGTATTCAAACATCAAGCATAATAAGTACTTTATTTGAATTATCTATTTATTCCAACTTATAGGATTCCGTTTAAAAGGAACATATATGTGAAACTATTTTTTATTTCCTTTTATATGTTTAATAGTCATATTTAGTTATAAATGAAAAATATGGAAAGTTCTGATCCTATCAGACAAAAATGCGTAATATCTGATTAATTTAGGAAACAAGATCAATTTGTATAACGGTCATAAGATTCAATTCCAAAGATACTCTTTGCAATTTCAAGCATCTCTACGTATAAATACGTCATCAAAGATTGAAAAACATTGACTAACGTACATAGAAAGACAAGAGTCATGGATCAAGAGACGAGAGAAAAGAAAAACACTTGGTAAAAGTCCATGATTTGTTATATACAAAGTATTAGTGAGAGATAAGAACCTTATTGTAAATCCACTCTTTGAGTGTTGTAAAGAATTTTTGATTCTATATCAAACTTTTGTTTGTGAAAGCGAGATGTGGCTTACTGACAAATCAATACTTGAGTGTTATTAGATTCAGGGGGAGTCGAAGGGTTGTGTTAAGAGTGACATTGATAATACTTGTAAGTCAGAAGTGACAGGAAAGAATACTTGTTGTAATCAAGGTTGATTAGTGAAACCCTTTATTGTTGATAAATGAGAACTGGATGTAACTTAGGTTGCGTGAATCAGAATATCAAACTTTTGTTTGTGAAAGCCAGGTGTGACTTAGTGACAAAACAATACTTGAGTGTTCTTAGATTAAGGGAGAGTCTAAGAGTTGTGCTAAGAGTGCCCTTGAGAATACTTGTAAGCCATAAGTGACAGGAAGAATACTTGTTGTAATCAATATTGATTAGTGAGATCCTTTATTGGTTAGTAAAAGAGAATTGGACGTAACTCAGGTTGAGTGAACCAGTATAAAATGAAATATTTTTACTGCTCTTCTTTAACTTATTAAATTATTTCATTATTCATTACTATCACACTTTGAACACAAGATTTTTACTGAAAGACAAGTTTTACATCTCATTGGACGACAATCCACCTTTTGTCACTAGACGAGGGTTTTATAAACTTGTTTATTATGACATCTTCCATTTCAAAAATATTTTATATTTTGACAAACACATTATTCAACTCCCCTTCTAATGTAATTTGTTGTATTTCATTTTCCACCAATGAATGTGTTTATATTGTTAATAGGTCAAAAAATGTGTATACTTTTATGAAAAATGAATAAGTATCTTTTACAATAAATTAAGGATATAAAAGAATTTTAGCAAATAATACATCTTAAAGTGGATCATTTGTTTCTTATAATTATAAACAAAACAATAGATTTATTTGTTTCTTATAAAAAGGACCGTAAAAAACCACCCTAACAATTTTGGGGATGACACACTTTTTTCATAGATGAATATTAATTAATCCATCCACACACCAATTATATTTTAAAAATTAATTATTTTACTTTTAAAATGATATATTTAAAAAAAATTCACAATACCTTTTAAATAATAAAAATCCCAATAGCGTGACCACAATTGTTTTAAACCGATTTTGGCCAAGATTTTTTTCGACCAACGTCCATAAATGAAGTTTTTTGGCAGCATCGACTGTGATGTTTTTTGGTCGATGTCGGTCAAATTTTTCGACCAACATCAACTGAGGCTTTTTTGGGCCAACTATTAGTTTTTTCAGTCAACATCGACCCAAATGTTTTTGGTTAATGTCAATGAATGATGTTTTTTGACCAACATCAAATAAGTTTTTTTTTCTCGACCAATGTCGACCATTACAAATTTTTCGGTCGAGGTTGACATGTTTTTTTTGCCAATGTTAGCTAATGATATTTCTCGACCGACATTAACTAGACATGTTTTTGGCTGATACCAATTAGGTTTTTTTTGCCTACATAAGCCAAGACTATTTTTTAGGCGACATCGACTAGGATTTTTTAGCTGAAGTCGATAAAGACAATTTTTTTACCAACATTGGCAAATATATATTGTGTTAAATTCAGTATTGCCAATCAAGTTGTGTTATTTACAAGGGTTAAATACATTTTTTGTTTCTGTAATTTAACGCCTTTTTCGCTTTTGTCCCTATAATTTTTTTTTAATTTTAGTCCTTGCAAAATATGTTTGTTTTATTTTTTGTTCTTAAAGTTTTTAGATAACACTTTGAACAGTGAAAAATACTTTGAACAATGAAAAACGCTATTTAAAGCACTTTAAGGATGAAAAACAAAAAAAAACATATTTTGCAAGGATTAAAACGATTTTTTTTGCAAGAAAATGAAAAAACTACTATTGGCACTACCAGGAGTTCTTATGGCACTATCCACGTGGGTAGCTTTTTGCATTTTTCCGAAATTGCATTTCCAATGGAAACACTATTTTGTTGCACACTTATATAACATGATCGTGTTTCGGTAGCACATATTGGGAGTGAAAAAAACAAAAATATGATTCTATTGTAACAAAATGGTATTTTCATTGTACATTGCACAATAACATAATCATATTTCTGTTGTTGGCTGGACATCAACACAAATTCACCACCATCCCAAATGACCATACCCACCATCTCAAATCCGGTTCATTGACAACAACAATCTCACTAGATCACCATCCCAAACCCAAACATAGATTCAACCTAAATCACCCCGACACCCCATGAATGGAAACCCTCAATGATCATCCCCATTAACAATCCCCACAAATTCCAAACCCGAAAACCCACCAATCGCGATCAAGGCCATCGCCACTGATGAGGGAGGGAGGAGCGAAGGGGTCGAGGAGAGAGAGTGCGAGCCACGTCGCTTCCTGTGTGTCAAGATCTGAAGATGGAGAGCCTTCTCCAATGTGGCTTCTTCCATGCCGGACGCAACAGGTTTGGTCTTGACTATGCTAGGGTGCGATGTCGCGACACAATGGCTTGGGGTGGGTAGCGTTGCATGAAGGAGAGGGGGTGGGCAGGGCCACACGAAGAAGAGACTAGAGAGATTGCACATGTGTTGGTAGTGTAAAAAACACTATTAATAGTGAGAATAATAGTTTCCTATATATTGGTGCATACGATGGACAAAGATATATTGGATTAATGTAGAAAAATAATGGGCTATCCTCGGAATTATTTAAATTTTGGGCCTGATTTGAGCCTAAACGAAGTAGGAATGCTTCAGTATGAAGTAAGCTTGGCTACATAACTTTTTTACTCTTTTAGAAGGATAAAAAAAAAAGAAGAAAATTAATCATGCTTAGAAAGGTAAATTAAAAATATAATTTAGTCATTAGTCTAACGGAACTAAAGTTGAGTATTCTTCAACGACCGAAGAAAGGTATTTCTCCAAATGAACAAAAGTATGCGACGAGATACATAGTGCATAAATCAAAGATATCTTTTAAGAATTTTCTTATCCTTTCAGATCTGTGCAATTCTATGGGTACGTAAAATGAACAATGATATCGAAGAAAAACTTTATCACGACATCATGTGGAAAATGAATGTGTATTTGTAATGAAACTCAATAAATAATAAATTTATATTATATATATAATATAAAAATAACAGCATTTTATTCTATTTTATAATTGTTCAGAGTATGTGATTAGTAATTGAGTATTCTTTATAATTGTTCAAGGTATGTGATTAACGTAATAAATAATAAATATTAAAAATTTGTCCATAATATTATATTTTATATAGTTATCAAAGATTATAACAATATTACAGCTTATACACATACTGCGGATGAGTATGGGAAATTCAAGCATTACGAGCTTTGTTTCTTTTGGGAGATTAAAATTTGTAATTATTGAATTGAAAGTTTTCTTAAGCTAATAATTGAATTTAAAAAAGTTTTATAATTTATAAACTAGTCATTTTTTCATCGAATCACTTTGTTTTCATATATAATAGAGAAATATGTGAATTATAAAATGATAAACCTATTACTCTGTAACTTTTATAAAATATTTTGTACATATAATCATCATCCATGCAATTCATATATAATTTAACAGTTAAATTTGTTAAGTTTATATTTTTTATCTTATTAAATAGTTTAAGCATCCAATGCTTAATTTTAGAATAAGTGTGAGTAAAAAAAAAATAGAATAAGTGACACACACACACTAATATGTATCAGTATTGATTGCTAAGGTTTATATAACTTAATTTTATTCTTAATTTCTTGTGCAATTAATAAAGAATGCATGCATGCATGCAATAAAGAATGTGTTAACATGGTTACAGTCTTTCCAAGCTCCCCTGTAATGCATTACTTGCAACATCACATTTTTGCTAGTAAGGAAGTGAACTTAAGATGGAAAACAACTTGGTGTGGTATTGTCTGGTCCTTGTGGAACGTTCGAAACAACTATGTTTTTAGAGGGAAAGCTTTCAATAAAGATGAGGCTTTGCAAAAGATCATGTTTCATGTATGGGAGTGGCTTAGAACGTACAATTCTAGCTTCCTTTATTCATTCTCCCAGTGGTCATCCAATCCTGGAGCCTGCATAAAAAATCGATCAACTTTAGCTCCAACAGTTGTGTGGCTTGGATTTGATACAGCTTTGGTGTGGTTTGGGAAGGCTAACGTGATACGTGCATGTGGTGGTGTAATTAGAATGCTTTGTGCTTTAATCTCTGCAGGATATGTAATATTGCTATCGATAGATAAATAAGTAAATGGGTTTGGTGTGGCCTAAGAGTGATTCTGCTTGTAATAGTTTCTGGTACTTCTTGTACCTATATTAATACATAATTTGATTTGCCGATATTTTTTTTTATCAAATTAATAAATAAAGATTGCCTCAAATGTTGGAATAATGTACTATAATACTTATAATCGTTATTAATTTGTTTCATATTTTATCCACCACAAATGCGAATTGACTAAAAGAAAGAAGAAAAAAACCTTTAGTTGAATGTGTATGATCAACAAAATTCATGTTATAATTCATCATTATCCTCCTTTCAATGTCAAGCCGTGTAGCTGGGTGATAAAACCATCAATAAAGAAACCAACTCTAACTGGTGTATCATTCAAGGATTACGTAAGAGCTCTTGGAAGTAAGTTAAAAGCAGTAGTTACATAAAAGAGAAACAACACTCAAAATGATTAAGATATTAAGACGTGAAGCATGCTTTATTACTTGCATTTTTCATTTGCGCTGATCCAAGCATCCTCAAAAGTTCTTCTAACTTATATATCTTTGTCAACTTCACCCACAAACAAAAGTGCGTTTACATCACGAGTAATTAAAAACTCACTAAAAGATTGTTAATGACACAAGTTTTTTTCTTTCTAAAATCGAACAAACTAGTCAAGCTGCGTATAAATTAAGAACTCTAATGCGTTTAACAAGCTAAGTATCCTAAACATGACACTATCATGATGATATCAATTAATACACAAAAAAACCATGTGTCTAATTTATCACCCTTTCAAAAGAAGATGAAACATATCATTGAATATCAGCAGAGAAAATATAATTTTTCATGCCTTGAAACAACCTAAAACTTCGTTTTTATTTGAAGCCGGGCCTTATCATCTACTGCGCCTTATTATTGGCGTAGAATCACGTGTGTCACCAAACAACTTTATCATTCTGACTAAATTCACTGTATAAACACAGTATAATTATTTTATTACTTCTTGTCTTCTAGAAGTGATTGATCTATCTCTTGCACATGGAGCCTGTGAAAAAAAAAAAATACTGCTCTTGAGGGTTTTTATGTAGAAGAAGCATCGAAAATATGAAATTAATTCTATCAAGAAGTGTACGTGCGTATTAGTTAGTGATAATTACGTGCGTATTAGTTAAACAACAAGGCTTTGGTGTGAATTGATCATCGCTATTATATATATCAAAACCCAAAACATAAAAACAGCACGTATGGGAGTAACCCTAATAATTAATCGAAATATGTTTAATAAAGAAAACTACTTGTTTCCATAAACAACTTTGTATCGCCTCCGCCCCTCTCATTTTCTATGATTATTTTCATCTTAAAATTGTTATACACACATGTGATAATAATTCTAATATGACATGTTAGAATATCTCTGGTATTTTAAATATAATTGATTTCCTTTTCTTAAAAAAAAGAAGGTATATAAGAAAACCCAAGATGAAATATTTCGAGATTACGTATTTTACGATTTTGCATAAATACTTGTATATCTATAAACGTTCCTCGTTTATCATGTGATAGGTAATTGCACTGGTATCTTTTTAGTGTAGTCAATTTCCATTTATCTTTAAAAAAACAAGAAAAGAAACAAAACCAACGAATCGAAGCCATTCTCGCAAGCTCACCCATACGATGTTATATCTTGGGAATATATATATATATATATATAGAGAGAGAGAGAGAGAGAGAGAGAGGGGGAGAGATATCCAAACCTTTTTTTTTCTTGTTGCATATTTCACTCTCCTTCCACACAATCTAACAAAAGAAACGACAAAACCATAGAAGAAATAAGATTTTGTGCGTTTGATTAAACCGTTATGTGTGTTGGACATCCTGGCACGTAATTATGGAATGAGATTTCAAGTTAAAAATCAATAAAACCTCTTTTAACTATTTAATTTTGGTTGGGCCAAGAGCTTGAATCAGATCATGTTTTTTTTGTCGTTTTGTGGTCCTAATGGTGCTCAAATGGCCAACTTAGCAACGCAAGAGTGAGCTAATCTTGTAAGTGATGTTGGCTTATTAAAGTATTAATTATGTTCTTCGTTGTGTCTATTAATCATATTAAAAATATCATTATTAATCTCAACAATCAACAGGGGTAGGAGGTTGCAGTGGTACTCCTATTTTCCATGCTCAAAATCTATACTATTTTATTTACTATAGGTAGATGGCAATGGAAAAATTATTGAATTGTACAGTTGTCGTTTGCATGCAATGGAAATTATCAGATAGGACAAAAACATATATTTCAATCAACACAGCTGCTGCAACAAAAATGCAGTATCCCTATAGCACTAGGTAGCTAGCAGATAAAGATGATTTTTTGAGATTCAATGAGATTGAGATTGTCATCTTGCAAGGAGTTTAAATTGTGTCTGTTACAGTTGTTATTGTTGATTTAGTTTTTCTTTTTTCTTTGGTGTGTTATCTTCTTCATAAATAAGAACACGAATACACGATTACCAATAAAAGCAAGCAAAGTTTGTCCTTCTCTATAGATAATAAAAATTATTAATGAGATAAACATATAAAAAGAAAAAGGCATCGGGTGTGGAAGCAAAATTGAGGCTAAAACACAAGATTAATATGAGACTCGTTGCCATTTTTGTGCCACTTCAAAGGTTACGAATTTAAATGAAAATGGAAGCATGGTTAGTGATTATTACCTACCATTTTTTAAAACTAGGATTTAGATTAGGACCAGGTTTGTCCTTATTAAAGATTAAAAAGGACCACTAACTTTATTAGGAATATTATACAATGGGATTAGATATTTTCTATGAACGAATTGTTCCATATTTGAACTCAATTAGGATTATATTTGGTAAAATTATTGTTCCATATTTGAACTCAATAAGGTTGAAAGTTACAAAATTATTTTATTGAATCATAAGTATTTGATAAAATTATATGCTAAAGTAATTAGAAAATGTAAAATTACATATGTTATGGTTCAAAACCTGCAACTGATTTACAGAACCATCAAATAGAACAACACAACAACAAGCATACAAAAGCTAATAACAAAAAAAAATTAAATCAAATAAAGATAAGAGATAGAAGATGAACACGAGCAATTACGTGATTCAATCATAAAGGATCTACATCCACGGTAAGGAAACAAAACTAATCTCAAGAGTTACAAAGATCTCTATGTACAAATATAATCTTATTTGGTCCTTTTAATGTTGAGATAACAACATCAAGGATCCCCAAGTGTCACTCTATCTCAATCATACACTTCTATCTTCCTCTCATTGTGATTATATTAATGGGATCTTAGTGCTGCATCTAACCAATAATAAAATACTTCTAAGTTTATATATCACTCAAGAAAACCAGTTATCAAATAGAAACTAAACTACCAAAACGAAAAAACTGAAAAACAGTTTGTTGTTGATTACCAACTAACTTATCAACAAAACTATTTCTAACTAATTTGACAACTTGCAAAGTGATATTAGAGACACATCTTCGCAAAATAAAGGATAAAAATAATAAAATTTCACCTTAAATAGAAAAAAATTAAAAAAATGTAATACATATTTAAGGATAAAATGAAACAAATACAAAAAAATTAGAAATTATTATTTTAAAAATTGTATTTGAAGTAGTGTTTTAAAAAAATACTTAAAAAAAACTTGTTTATCAAACAATCAAATAATTTTTTTAACTAGTAAAAAAATAAAAATTAAGTGAAATCTTGCTAACTCGACTTAACACCATACCCTATAACCCTATACTCATTTGGCATGAAGACATAAGTGTAATTAATGATTTAATCTTATTATGAGTATAACAATTCTTCTAAAAGGACATATGAATAAAGTCTGATCATTGTACATAAATTATTTTTTAGATGAATATGATATTAGTATAAAATATTTATAAATTTTATTAATAATTAATTTTTATCAAAGAATTTAACAGTCTATATATCTTCCCTATTTGTATTTTTTTTTTCAATCACAAACTCAAATTAACATCTTATTTGAATAACAAATTTAATTTCATTCAAACTAATAACATGTTGACTACATTGATGATTATACTTTTCTCTCATAACATGATCATATACCATATAAGTCATTTATTAATATGATGGTCAAATCCGTGGGAGATCCAAACTGAATCCAGAGCATAATCAGTGGATTGTTATCATTTTAAAAAATAAAATACAAAGCAGAACATGAAGAAGAGAACAAAAGAACTACGAAAAGAACTAGAGAACAAGAATGGTACAGATAGGTGAGCATAGGAGGTATCTGTGACAGAAATCCTAAGAAGTGTCGTTTTTATAGAGAGCATAGTTGGGTTGCATACACAAATGTTTGTTGTTTTTCTTTTTCTTTTTTCTTTTTAGTTTTATCAAATTATAACCATATAATGCAGAGAGTTGGATTAGAAGCGATGCCAGAACAAACAACAGATGGTTTCCACGTGATGCGGGCCTTTTGGAAGAGAGTACGGGAATGGGACTGTCATTGTCCTTAGTTGTGGCGGCTGTGCCTTTTCATAACCAAAAACCAAACACACTGGTGAGAGAAAAATGAATTTTCTCTGTTTTTTCATTTTAGTGCAAAGGACTCACTTGTAAATTCACTTATCTGTCTCAAGTAATTTCAGAATAAATTTGCTTCAAGATAATTTTCTTTTTTCTTATGATATGTCATTTTCTTGAATGTTTGGTGTTTGGAATGAGAGCGTCAATTTTTTTTTTTTTTAAAAAAGGATATATATCTTTGAAAGAATATACAGACATTCTTGGATGTCTCACTCTCATGTGTATAGTTCGAACGATTTACATTTCAACTGTCATCTACCGGTATGAAGATATCAATGAATCAAATGCTACAAATAAATTTTGGAAGTTTAAAATAATTCTAATTGTAAATATTCTCATATTAAATGTTATAAAAATATTAAAGTCACATTTTAAATATAAGAATAAATTATTCAGTTAGTCCCTTAATTATTTAGGAATGTTTAAGTAACTCTATTTTAATTAGATATTGATCATGTAATTTTTTTCAATTGAATTTCAATTTTTTTTTTCAGTTTCAATTGAGTTTCAAAAGTTTTTAAATCATCATAAATTGACTTCTTTTTTTTTTTTTTTAATCACGGTTTCAAGTTGTCATTAACTAATCCCAATACTCTTTTTTCTTTTTAATTTAGGGACTCAATTTATCTTCTTTTTATAGTTTAGGGATCTATATCATAACTTTTAAATGGTTCAGAGACAAACCGAGTAACTTAACTTAATTATAATGATATCATTATAATTATTACTATTATTAAATAATAATTTAAAATTAATTTTTTTTAACATTACGCATAATAAATAAATCATCTTGTAAATAGAAGAATACTATCATAGTGTATAATGTTTAATAAAAAATTATTATTATATTTTTAACATATATAAATTTAAATTCCATTTCCAAGACTTTTGGTCAACTTTATCAAAACTGGTCCGTACCAATCCGTCTAACGAGAAATCAATGATAAAATTTAGGCCAACATATTATTTTCATCTAAAATGATTGACACATTAGTTTCTGAAATAAAGAAATTCAAAACAAATTTTTATTTTATCACTTCAAAAAGTATATTAATATTATCACTTTAAGTTACATAATTTTTTGAATTTTGGACTACAATAAATAACGAATTAAACATTTAAAACCTTTTTCTTTAATTTTATTAGTTTTGGAAATTAAAGTAACAACATGTCACATGTTGGAGGATCAATTTAAGTATGTTTGAGTTGGTTGTTGAATTGAAAGTATTATAATAGAAAATAAACTATACATTGATAGTATAAATGATCATCTAATCATAATATGTATGATTAATTTTTATAATAATTATTTTAAAAATTATATAATTATAATAGTATAAATTATTTTATATAATTGATATATGAGCATTAAGTTAATATGATCTAGTGTTACCTGACTAGTGTTTCCTGTAGAAGTAGAAATACTACTTGACCAATTGAATCGGTCCAAATAAACCGGTGACCAACGGGTTTTGGTAATGCACAAACTGCAAATTTCACCCTAAGACCGTGTTTGGTTCTGAGAAAAGCAGAGAAAGCCAAAAGATACGATAACAAATTTTGTAAACACTACAACTTGAATTAGACAAACCTACAGTAATCATATAGGAACTCGAGAGATCCCTTTATTTATCAATCATCTTTGTTTAGGTTTTACATTCTCAATTCATTCATTTTATTTTTAAAGGGTAATGAAATGATTAAAATATGGTGAGGAGAATGTTGCAGCATCTCAAGACAGGTGCTGGGAGGATTATAGTGAGTATTCCCTTGCATTTCTAAATTAACACAACCCTCCAAATTTCCAGGTATGAAAAATCAGGATAATAAAACCAAAAAACAAGTGCTTGCAGTTGCAGAAAATGAAATTATATATATATATATATATATATATATATATATATATATATATGCATAAATTGCAAAAGAGATCTATGCCAATCCTCAATGGATTTTGGCTCCCTATTCCTCCGAATCATTCAAATTGTGGGCCACATGTTTTGTTGGATGTATTTGCTGTTTTTTTTAACCTTACTCTCTCATATTGTTCCAACTTCTAAGACTTTCAAGATAAACAAAGATTATTGGTTGTGTTCCTTATGCCGTAGCAGTAGCATATATAGCATCGTTTTTATTAATTTAAGTACCAATTTGGATCCATTAGGTGTTAACCTTCGTTTTCTTCGAATCAGTCAAATTGGACCTTACAAATGAAAAAACAATGAATAATTCTGGAAATTAATTCAAATGGAGGTTCCAAAATGCGGAATCTCGGTTATTATTGAGCAATTGAACAAGTATTTATGGAAACTGTTTCATAATTTTTTACAGAGAAGTTGATTTACTAGTTTAATTTCAATCCATCTTGCAAAATGAACGCATAATCTTGAATTTAGCTTGTGATTTTCACTTCTCTTTTCTATGCATCAAAAACGAATAATGATGGGATAAAAGTATATAGCAGAACCATTATAAAAATTTAATTGGCATCCTTGATCAATAAAAGAAGGTTAAGGCTGTAATATACAGGTACACAAAATTCTACACAATCTTATGAATCAAAGACAATTAAATGCTATTATTATTATTATTATTATT
Source organism: Glycine tomentella (assembly GCA_007407185.1). Lineage (NCBI taxonomy): Eukaryota > Viridiplantae > Streptophyta > Magnoliopsida > Fabales > Fabaceae > Glycine > Glycine tomentella. The sequence continues at coordinate 1,353,390 of PYAF01003105.1, forward strand.
ATTATTATTATTATTATTATTTAATTCTACAAAAGACATAATAATAATTTGATGGAAGGAATGAGGAAAAAGTGAGTGCAATATCTACATTGGGAGTAACTGGGATTAGACAGAGTATCAAGTCCTTCTCCGAATCTTAGAGAAGTTAAGGACCATTAAGTTATAAAGTCAGTATTAGTGTATCTTCTTAATGGCTCCAAACCCTTTAAGAAAATTTACTTACTTGGATTTACCATATCATACGTCGTTATGCACGTTAAAAAAAAAAAAATTGAAAATTTAATAAGTTTTCTATATCACCAAAGAAAAATTACAAAAAATAGCTGGCGATTTTTTCTCATTGACGCTTTATAAATATTTTTATCTCATTTCCCTTGATTTGTTCAATACTACACCAATCACTACTCGGGCAACACTCAAATCATGAAGAAAACATAAATTTTCTTTCAATTTTTCCAACTCAGTGCCTTTTTGCTGCTGCCATTTTCTCCGCCATCAATTACACTTCTTGCACTTGACACTTGTCACTATTCATTCATAGGAGATTATCGAAGGCTAATAGATATGCCATTCATATGTGCTTGAAAATTTCATTTCAGCTCATTTTCCGTTGAAGAAGCCAGTTGGTGAATGCCTCAAGGGTTTTCACGTCAGCTCTATAATGTTTCTGAGTAAACTCAAGCAGCATAGGCCATGTAAAATCTGGGTATACCCTTGGTGTCAAATCATCCACCAATTCACTTGGTGGACTTACCACCTTATCACCTTTTGGACACAAAAAGAAAGCAAGAGATTTTCTTGTGGTCTTGCTGTTCACCACTGCCCTATGCAAGCAACTCTTGTACCTTCCATTTGAAAGAGCCTACACAATAATAGAAAAAAGGTTGAATAAGAATAACAAAAACATCAAACAGGAAGAAGATATAAGGTCAGTAGAATGAATGAGAGAGAAAGAAAGCGAAGAAAAGTCACAAGTTCGATCCCATCTACTAATAAAACTCACAAAGAACACTTACTGATTAAAAAAAAAAAAAAAAACATACACAGGAAAAATCATTGTTTGCCAAATTAAGATAGGTGCATTCAAAGAGAGACCGAACATACCATGAAGGTGTCACCTATGTTAACAACAAAAGCATTGAAATTTGGGCTAATGGAATGCCACTCATTGTCAACAAAAACTTGGAGGCCTCCCACTTGGTCTTGGTGAAGAATGGTCAAAGATGTTGGGTCACAGTGAGGTCCAGTGCCCAACGTGAGGTCAGGTTTTTGACAAGGAGGGTAGTAATTGAGCCTCATTATTGAGTTATTCTCTTCAAAGAACTCTCTAAAAAACGCTTTACCAACTCCAAGACTCATTCCCAAAAGTTCCATTATCCCCAAAGAAAGATTGCTCATGGCATCACAATAGTCCTGGTAAACCCTCCTATTTTCCAATAGAAACACACAATTTAGCATAGAGTCAAAGCAAACGATATCAAACAAGAAGGAAGGAATAGAAAGAAAAGAAAATGTTGACATGTTTTGGTTACCAACTTACCCAAATTGCTCAAACTCCTTCCCCAATGTGTTGCACAAGTAGTCTTTGACAATAGTGGATGAGTTTTCCTCAGCTGAGTACTGAAAAGAAAGTGTCTCTTTCCATGGAAGCTTTGAAGAGAACCTGCCAGTGAAGCTACTAGCATAACCACAGTGTTCCCCTGTTTTCCTCTGTGCCCTCTGTTTATGAGACAGAGGAACCTCAAAGAAGTCATCCATGTAGCTATGAGCATGAGAGATTAACTTGGCATCAATCCCATGGTTCACCACAAGAAAGAAACCATGCTTTTGGCATGCCTCACCAACCATCCTTGCTGCCTGTATTGTTGCAACAGGGTCACCAGAGAGGAACCCCCCCAAGTCAATGAGAGGGACAACAAGCTCAGGCACATTCATGCATGGCTTTTCCTCATCAGGCCAAATGAACTGTTTTGGTAGGTTGAGTTGGTGCCTGAGAAGTGAGGCATCAAAAACCAATGGTGCTTCATCTTCTTTGTGGTCTTGGTGGTGCTTTTGTGGTTGAGACATTGATTGTATATTTGTTATGCGCTCTATGGCCATTGTATTAACAATACAAAATTAGTTTATAATAGTAAAATACTATAATAATAAAAGGTATGTTTTGAGAAGCAGATGAAAACAGAGAAACAGAGAGAGAGAGATAAATAAGTTCGAGAGAGAGGATGAAAGAAAAGCCAAGGCCGCTTATTGAAGAAATCAGAGAGAAGCATTGGAGCATTATATAGGCACAGGGTCTCTCTCTCTCTCTCTCTCTCTCTCTCTATGCCCTTTACACACACAACTCATGGCATGCAAATTAAATTACCAACATGGGAGGCCGTGGAAATGGAACCCCACGTCTATGTGGAAGACACAAGTTCAAAATCTGAAAAAGATAATCTTTTAAAGAGTTTTATAATCACCACACTGTTAGAATTAAGAATTAATATCTCAAGAACAAAGTTTGTGATATGACTTGGTTAAAAACAAAGAAAAAAAAGTGGAATATATTTTCGCATTTTCACTTATTTTTTATAACATAATTTTACAATTATAAGAGAGTGAGAGAGAGAACTGCTAACAAAGTTATCTTTGATACGCACCAAAAACAATACAAGGAGAGCATTGTATGATAAATGCTTAAGTTACAACAGTTTATTGTTTTTATCTTGTATCTTGTTTGGTAAACGATGGATATGGATAGTACTAATATTTTGTACTTGAGACAAAAAAAATCATCTAAAGATATGTTTGAGTGACAATTTGAAATTTTTATACTCTCCATCTCCATGTAAGTTGAATTGTTTCATGTATTTTTTTTTTCAAATCAAACATGAAACAGTTATAATTGTCCTATCCATTACAATATTTTTTTTAGGAAATCAAACAAATAGTTAAGCTTTATCTTTATGCTAACAATTTGTAAGGTTATGCATTACATTAAGCGATAATATGATAGAAGTCACCTTAGGTCTCCTGTCATATCCTTTTTAAATAATATGCATGGACATATTAAAAATCATTACATGCCTTAACAATTTTATTTGAAAAGAAACTTATATTCAAATTAGGAAAGTATACAAATACATTAATGATAACAATTTAATATTTAATATTATCTTCATAAATCATTATTTATTATTATTTTAAATTCAAAGTTTAATGTCCATAATTGTCATTGTGAGAAAAATTATACAGTCAACTAATTAAAAATCATAATAAATGTGATTTTTAAGATGTTGATTACAAAAGTTAACAAATTTATTATATATAATAATTTGTAATTAGATGTTGATGTAAGAATATTTTACACTGCAAAAACTATTTTCTCTTAAATTCATGTGAGATTCAATAAATTAAAAGTCGAAACCATAAAATAAGAAATGAGATGAGTTTTATATAAAGTTTAACCAATAATAATAAATTAAAAATGTGTTAAACTAAGAATGTATTACCAATTTTTTTCTTTATAATAGATAAGGGTTCTATATTTTTAAAATAATAAACAAGTGTAAAGCACATTTTCACAGTGGTACTTTTTTCATTGAAAACCATACCAAAATTTTCAAACGTAGAAATATGTGTTTTTTTCTATTATGTTTTAAAGGCTATGTTTTTTTTTTTTAGGAATTAAAGGCTATGTTTAGCTCACTTTTAAAAAAAATATTTTAAAGTTAAACTTTAAAGTAAGAGTTTAAAAATAAAATAAATTTACACTTGTGCTTAAAAAGTTTCTTTTAAGTCAATTAGTTTCATTGTGATATGAACCAATCCGGGATTCATTGTTTTTACGGATCGTCCTTGAAAAGACTTCTTATTATAACAAAAGAAAAAAGTGCACGCCAAGTGCTTGACAAAGAGAAACAAAGATAAAAACAATATGAAGAAAAGTGCATAGCAAAATAACGAATTTAACATGAACAAAATGTTAAAGAAAATAAAATAAATTAAAAGGGCGGGAAAACAAGAAATGGAAGAAGACGTCACACCTTATGAAAAGTGATAAGTCCCGTGGAGATTCGTCACAAAGATTATAGAAACCTTTGATAAGAATCAATGTTTGGTCTAATTAAGAATCCAAGAGGAACTTACTCTCACACACTTTTAAAAGTGTAAAGTTTTTATTCAATTCAAAGGTGAATACATAAGACAAATGAATGACTATTTATAGTCAACAAGTGACGTCTCTCCTTTTTTTCTCTCCAATGTGAGACTTCAGTCACATATTCCTTATACTAAAAAAATGTAATTCGTGCTAAACTTTATGTCCCATTTTCATCATCAAAGATGCAGAATTTGGACTTAAGACTAGAAATACAATTTGTAGAGAAGCTTTAGAACTTTCAAACGCATCAAAGAACGCCTAAAACAGATATCTAAAACTCAAGTTATGTTCAAAACATTAGAGATATCTAGGCTCTTCACTCATTAGTCTTTGATCCTCATCACATTGTCATATGTCAATTTTAAGATGAAAGGGAGAGAAAGAGGGAGGTTAGAGTGTACAACTTATTTTAAAAGCTATTTCAATTAGTTCCTTTAGAAAAAAAAAGAAAGAAATTACTTTTCTCGCATTTTCTTTTATAAAAATTAAGCTCCTTAATTTTTCAAAAGTATTTTTTTTTATCCAAATGTGTTTATGACAATTTCTCCTAGTCTGGTTAGACAGTACCTACAAATATTTCCCAATTGGTAGTTAAAGTATAATTTCTTTTGAGATATAAAGAAGGAGAAAGTAAATTTTGTCTATCCTTATAAATAAATACTTTAGAGAACTCAATCAAATATTTCGCATGCTTAAGTTATTTAGCTAGTTCTGCTTTCTACCAATTAAACCGGCCTTTTTCTTTTGGTGTGGATTTATAATATATATTTTTTTCTAACTATGATATTACAAAGTATTTATCACTAAAAGAAGTGACCAATTTTCATTAGAAATTTTGAGCCACATAAGAGAAATATACTCCTTCCAACATAATTTATTTTATACACAAATCAATATCACTTATATCAATTATTACTATTACAATATTTCCTAGTTGATAATATAAAACTAACTTATTTTAAATGTAGATATGACAATAGTTTGTTTTATTTTTTCTCATAAAATCTTTTGTATCTACAAAAATTTAAACATTGATAAATAAAAGCGTGCTAACAACATATTTTTTAATACTTTTTTTAACTTATTCTTTTTTATTTTATTGATTAAAATTTATATAAATCACACTAGTTTCAAAATATGACGCACTAAATATGAAAGAGACCAGCATGGCAACATATATATTCAGTGGAACCCAGATTAATTTCACCTAATATGAGAGAATGTAAAAAATAGTGTTAAAAAGGGACAAAGATGAAGGTATTATGACAATTATACCTTTCAATCGAAATTTCTCAACAAATCAGCGTGGACTTTGTACAATAATGGCATTTTCTGTTACTAATAATTGATTATCAATGGAAGAAGAATTGATTGTCAACATTTTTCACACATGAAATAAGTTGTTTTCTAAAGTAATCGATTGTGAAGAATTCATAATATATAGATTATTTAACTTAAAAAGTGATTTTTAAAAATATTCCTTTACTTTTTATGTTTCTCTTATTCCTCTTAAATAATACATTCTCATTTTTATTATATTTCTCACCTATTTTCATTCCCTTAATTTTTCTTTTCATTATTTATATTCACCTTATTTCACTTTTTTTTTTCTTTCTTAATTCCAAATTTTATCACACAACTCACATAATTTCATAAATTTTGTTATCCAATTATTTAAGTTAATTATTCATCAATTTTATCATCCAAATTTTCAATTTCTACATATTTTATCATTCAAGTTTTTTTTTTTGCATATTTTATCACTTTTTTATGAAACATGTATTTTATTACATAAATTTTCAATTTTCACGGATTGTATTATTTTGTTATTAACAAAACAATGTTATTTTTGTGTTTTCTTTAACTTTTTTTAGTGACACTTCATTGGATGATAAAATTTTTCAAAATTATAAATTTAAATGATAAAATTCACGAAAAAAATTGAAAAGTAAAATTTATAAAATAATAAAAATTGAGTAATAAAATGTGTGATTAATTTTCTTTTTCTTTCCCATCAAATACACTCACATATATTGACATTTTTAAGTAAAAAAATACTACAGTTCCTTTGTATTTTTTAATTCGGATTTCCTAATTATTTAAGTAATGGTCCAAATTCTTATGGTATTTGTCCTTTATCATGGAGCCAAGAAAGCGTTTCCCAATGGCGTTTTTGGCTTTTCTTGCTGAGAGTATTGCTAGTGTCACCCTCCACAGAACGAAGGACGAGTCTTACGCTTATGAAAAATTCAAAGTTCCATCATCCATAAACAGCACGGAGTAAAACCTATATTACCCAACATGCTACATTATCATTCGGATTTATGTTAAAATGATACTTCATTAGTTAGTTTTGCACATGCTTAACTTATCTTAGAAGCGATGAGTTCTACATAAATACACTTTAGGTATTCTTCAAGTTACGTACATTTATACAATATAAAAGAAAAAATGACTCTTTTCACTTGGCATTAAATAAGTAAAGAGTATTTTGCAAAGAGAGAGAGAGAGAGAGAGAGAGCATATATTATCTCATTTACGAACATAGTTTAAGTGCCCACTCATCTCCACGACTCCACCGTCATAAGTTTGTGAAAGACTGAAAGTCCCTTCATCCACTTTACGGGAAACAACAATAAGAAGTTGATGCAAATTATGAAAGGCAAAAGCACAAGTAACTACAAAAGTCTTGTCCACTATGGTATGTTTCTAGTCTCCGATCGATTACCATTTTCCCCGTTTTTCTTCATCAAGTTAGCATGCCAATAAAATATCTTGGAAATTGAATCAATTCAGGATCAAGTAAGAAATTGATTCTTTAAAAAGAGGGTAAAAAGTTAAAGTGCTGGAAGAAAAAGAGAAGAAGAAAATTAATAAGAAAAAATGGGACATTAAAAACAAAAAGGTACTTGCAATTCGAATATGCATGTTGTGACAAAAGCTCTATCAAGGGGCAGCTTTTGGGGAGAACCAATTGCAATATGGCTACGTACAAAAAAAACAAGGAGGAAAATCGAATCCAATATGAAAGTAGAGGCAGTTAGACAAGTTCTTTTATTGGTAACAGCAAAAGATTACAAAGGAACAAAATGACTAATATAGAGTTAGAGGATATGTCACAAAAACACCAGACTACAATGAACAGAATATTAATCGGTGTGGTGGTGGGTAGGTTTCACCTTCAAGATTGGCTGAGTTTCCAATCAGAGAATTCAAAGTGTTCTATGAAATGATTAGGGGTTTGAATCTAGTGTAGATTCACGTAATGGAGAAATATGTCTCCCTTCATAATAATTAATGGGTAGAAGAGAGTGGTGATTAATTTTGACAAGGATATAGTACTAAACAAATTATAAGGTGGGAAGTTTTGAAAATTTAGAGGGGTGGAGAATGAAAGGGAAGGTCGACAGAGGCATAGTATTTCAAAATTTTGTAAGAATTAATCATGCATTTGCCTAAGACAAGAGATATGAAAAGTCTCAAGATTTTAAAAACATTGTAATAAAATATTAATATTTATTTCGTTCTATAAGTTGAATAAGACTCAAGAGCTTATGTATAGCTTCTTTTTTTTTTGTTAGAAAACTTATAGTGTTTATAATAACTTATTTACAATTAATTTGAACTTATTTTATCTCACAAGTACTTGTAATTATCAAAAGAACTTTTGAAAAAAAATAATAACAAAACTAAGATATAGGGTATGTGTTTGTATTCACATTAGAGCATGTTGAACGTGAATTTACAGCAAGATAAGGATCTCATTCAACGTGTTTTGGAAAGTGGGATTAGCCCAAAACAAACACCACGTATAAGTTAATAAGTTGTTTACAGGTTATTTTTAAAACTTTTCAAAATAATTTACGAGAACAACTTCCAATCTATATGAAAATAGACTTTAATTATAATTTACTGATATTATAAAAGTGTTTTATATCATTATCTAATTAGAAATGATCATATATAATAAAAATATTGACCTTAATTAGTAACAATACGTAAAATATAATAGCTAGGATAATTTTTAAATGGTTGGTACACAATGTAAAAAATTATATTCAAATAATGTATATATGGACATTAAACCAATAGAAATAATATATTTAAATGCTTAAATTTTGTTACAAAAGATAATAAAATCAATTTCAGAACAAATTCAAATTTCATATCGTTCAACATGATAGATTTTAATTGAATTAGTATATTTAATTTAAAAAGACAGTAGTTTTAAATCTGAGACTGGAGAAATCTGGTTTCTAATGTAAAAATAAAAAAGAACTAACGTCCAAGATATTGTCAGTGCAAGCTACGTACGGTTCCATCTGAGAAATGCTGAGAACAGTGTTGTTTGAGCTTTTGAAAAATGGTGCTACTCTGCATGACAAACTTCAATGTTTGTCTAAATTAAGTAAAGACATCATATGAGATTATGCTAAGACAACGAGGATTTTGAAGAATGTTGCTATCCACATATTCGGACTTCAATTGGTACGATAATTCACAAAGATTGTTTGAAATTTAAGGTGAAGCCAAACATTTAATAATGACGTACACGTACGTTCGAACATGTATTTTGTCATGACATGTAAAATAGGGTTAAATAAGTTTACAGTGTTTTAAAATAGGAAAATGTTAATCGAGTATATCCATTGATATAAAATTATTTTAACTTAAATAGTGATCTTGAATTGAAATTTCTCATTATGTTGTTGTGTTAAATAATTTTAAAAAAAAAATTCCAATCATAGTAGCTAGCCTCTATAAAAAAAATAGTCACACTAAAAACTTTTTAGGAGGTCATTTCATCCCAAAATTATTTTAAATTAAACACGTTTAATTATAAATTTTATAAATAATAGGTTATAAAAAAAATAGATATATTTTATTAGTATATACATGTATAACCTATAAATTTTTAATTTGAAGCATCAAAAGTGAAAATGTATCTATTTTAAGAAATTAAAAATATATTTAATCTATTTTTTTAATGTATAATTTATTTTTTGACAACAGTTGTGCGTTAAGCATAAAAAAGAAAATTAGAGATAATTCATAAGAATTTAAGCCATAGGAAAAGGGTTTTTTTTTTTTTTTACACTTTTCATTGAAGTACATAACAAGAATTAAGAAATATCTAAAGTATTATAAAGATTCAACGTAGGAAAATTATAACTTGGACACTTTTTTTATACTATCCCTAATCACTCTCTCCTTTTACTGTAAAAAGAGTGAGGAAGAAATTCATTTGCCTGTTTATTTTGGAAAAAAAAACGAATGTTTATTTTATTTTTACTTCCTATTTTTAACTACAAAATAATCCCATTAATTTATTTTATTTTAAAACAGTAGTTAAAATAATAAAAATTCTTGTTTTGTTAATAAATATCTGGAAACTTAAAAATAAAATAACATGATATTTTTATAATTAAAATTAAAAATGTTTTCTCAAACTAAATATAACTTAAAATTGAGTTTTTCTTTCTTTCTTTTTTCTTTTTTATCATAAGAGGAGATAGTGTAGAGATAGTACACAGAAAAAAAGTATAAGAAAAACATTTTTATTATATAAATTAACATGAAACTAAAGTGTAAGTGACAATTAAATAAATGAGATTCCAAAAATGCTCCTATAAAACTATTTCTTAGGGTCCGTTATTTTAAAATTAGGTAAAATTATTATTAATAGTATTAACTTTTAACAGGTAAGCATAATTGTATGTTTAAGCTAATCTTAACTTTCTATTTTATATTAAAAAATGTGAACTTTGGGAAGAATTCCATATTTTGCTAGTCGTATCTAAAAACAACTCTCTAGTGTTGAACTCGAATATCACTGTGAATATGATTCTAAAAGCATATAACTCATAAATCATAATCAACACATTAAAATTAGAAAATAGGTTTTTAACAATTGTTATTTTCAACTTTCAACATTGATTTTTAATTGATGTTGAAATCATCGACGTTAAAAATTATCCGTATTAACATTGCTTTTCAAAAATTGATGTTAACATATACTACATAACATCGATGATAAGAAAATTGACATCATATAATAAGAAATAAACCAAAAAAATATAAAATATGCAAAAACCAACATCGATTTCTCCATAAAATGATTTTTAGGAAAATCGATGTTGTCAAGTGTACTACAACATCGGTTTTTCTAAAAATTGATGTTGATTTATACACCATAGCATCAATTTTTAGAAATACCGATGTTATTTTTTGCAAAAAAATATTAATATTCTGTTTATTTTTTAATAATACCCAAACATGCAAATTAAAAAACAGACTAATCTAGACAATTTCACATTACAAATTTTTATATTATTATTGAATAATTACTATCAATTATAAGAAATAGTAAAAAAAAAACAATATCATCTACTATAACCGATTCTAATTAAACTATCTATACAATTCTAAAATTATTTAAACACATAGTGTTTCCTTTTTAACTTTGAGATAACATCTTGTCTAGTGAACGTCAATTGCCTTTAATCTCTCATGTTCCAATGATCTTGAATCAATAAAATATTGCATGATATAATAAAGCATAATCAGTCTAAATAATAACAAGTATAACAAATGAAATTAGTTTTGAAGTAAACAATTATCATTTCTCAATTATCCTTAAAACTTCTTAGGATTGTCGTTGGCATCCAATGCATCAACAATAGCTACACTCAGTGTTTCCTCTTTGTTTATTACACTAAATTCAATAAGATATTTAGATATTCAAAGTTAATTGAAAATAGTGTATACAATAATAAATGTAACTTTTAAGACATCAATCATTGTTTAAATGACTTACTTTAATTATAATTCATTTAGTAGTAACATTGGGTTTACTTCTTTGAATATCGTTAAATCTCTTCAAAGCACTGATTAAGAGAAACATGCATACATATTATACAATTAATATATTGATGTCTTACAAATGATGAAGTAAATGTGCTACAAATTACAACTGTCATGTTAATAATTCCTTTCAAGTAGTTGTTAGACTTATCGTGCAAGGAACAAAACCAAATAATAACATTGTCCTCAGGACATATAACGATCAGTTGTCAATGTGCGCTGCATTTGGAGAACATTAAGTTATTATAGTGCATACATTATGTAAATTGGTTTGTTCAAGTTTACTTACCCATTCAAGTAGGATCCTACGTAGACATCTCTCTGTGAATTCTGCATCTATTTCTTAATATAATCATCAGATTCAAATTGTGATTGCTTAGATCTCTGTATGGACTGTGGCTCAAGGAATCCATACATAGAGACATTCCTCTATCGCAGACTTAACTCATTCATATGTCTATTTTTGTTAAATTAAAGTAAATTATACATCAATTTAAAACAATCAGTTATGTAATGGACTGTAATGTAAAGTGCCTTACAGAATCCACATTTGCATAACAGAGATGTTGAGACATTGACCACTGTGTGCTATTTTAGAAAGATCTTCATGCGTTATGTACAAGGAGACATCACCATTATACACCCCAACCACAGTTGAATCTCATGGCACCTGCATAGGCTTGAGGAAAAGTTGCGGGATCGTCAATGTCATCTGGTATAGAGGATCGTTATTAGGGTCTAGCCTATCTACAGGTCTCGATGGTCCCTTAGTCCATGTTTATCCTACATAGCTAATAAACATAAGTCATATGACAGTCAACATTTTTTTTAACAAATCATTTTTTAAAAAGGCTGTACAAGATGTGTCAGCCAAGCAAGAAAGGTGTTAAGGGTCTGCCCCACTAACTGAACCTCTTGAGTAGGTACAGGAATGCGAACATCAGCATCTCGAACTTCCTCAACATCGACCTTCACTTGATTATTGTCCAAAGGGACGTTATGGACGATTGTCGACCCCTCATAAACTCTTTCAAGGGCTATCAGTTTTATCTATATCACTTTTTATATGGGTTCCTCAAATGCCTCGTGGGTACAACTTCACACCGAATTAGGCTTCCCTAAGTACATGTGTGTAGAAGATTCAAACTGCTAGCCCATTTGGGTGTCTAAAACTAAATAAAGAGTCATAAACAGTTAAAGAAACCGCTAGGATCAGAATGATAGAAAACATAACCTTTATCTTGTTAGTATTTAACGATGTAAATTAAGAATGTGATACACCTATATATGTTACACACACAAAATTTCATCCAATGTTAGTACAAATTTAAAATCTTAATCATCCCTTTTTAATGATAGTTAAAAAACTAATCGGAAACATGGAATGTGCCAACATACTGTGCATAGCTATATATATATATATATTCTTTCATGTTCTCTTTAACACTTGAATGATAATACTAATTATGTCAAATCTACACTTACGACATAGTGCTTCTAAACATTAAGACGGACTTTCACAATAGCACAAGTAAATTAAATATTTTGCAAGCATATAAATAACAGAGAAAATTAAGCGAGGACGAGAAAGACATGTTAACAAAGAAAATGAAGAGAAAAACATGTTAACAAAGTCAGCGAGTTAAATATTTTGCAAGCATATAAATAACAAAGAAAATGAAGAGAAGAAGAAAAAAAACATGTTAACAAAGTCAGCGAGGCCTACATACAAGGGTGTCGAAGAAGAATCTTTTCACGGGCAAAGCAGCATCCACATAGGGTAAAACTAACATGAGTACAATACTACAATTGTTATACTCTAAAACCTTCCTGACTGCCATTGAATATTGATTTATAATACTTCTAGCACTACTTAAGTAATTTTATCTTGCTTTAAGGACCATTTAATTGGCGGTTTACTCTAAATTCAAATGTTATATGCAAGATACGCGTGAAACCTTATTTGCACAACTAAAATTTAACCTTTTAATAAAAAACACAAGTATAATTTAACTTCCACGTGCATAACCGAAAACCAAGCAAAAAAATAAAAATAAAAAATAACACGACCATAGCTTACAAACACAAGGTTCATTAGAGAGTCGTAAATTGACCTCATAAACTGTTTACACATAACTTCAATTTTTCCTAGAAATAAAAAATCAGCATAAACGAGGATCAATAAAAAATCAATTCGTCAAAACTAAATCAAATTAACCACTTAAAATTGGAGAGCAACATATTTAAAATTCGTCTCAATTGAAAGAGAAGAGAAAAAGAAGAAATTGGCTGACTAGAAGGTGCTTGTGAACGGGAATGGGAACGACGTCGAAGTCGTCGACGGAAGATTGAACCTACATGTTCACGGAAGTTCTTTTGCGTGACTTGGAAATAATATAATTCACGGAGAAGATAAAGAAAAAGAGAAAAACATACTAGAAGTTGTGGGTGAGTGAAAGCGACAACGAGACCTCTCCTTTCGTGACCTCATTGTCGACGGGGAGAGCGTGACTGAGAGCAACAATGACGATTGGAAGCGTCGCAAGGGTTTAAGTAAGAGTGAGAAAGGGTTCAAGTGAGGGAGTTCGAGAGTTTAGGCGCGAGAGAAATTATTATAAAAGATCCAACAACATTGATTAAAAAAACGATGTTAATATTAACATTGACTTTTAAAAAACCAATGTTAATATGAGTTTGTTAATATCGGTTTAAAAAAAACAATGTTCACTAACTCAAAAATTGATATTAATGGACTCAAGTTAATATTGACTTTTTCAAAAATTGATGTTAACAACTCATCTTATTTATTAATATACCATCACATTTTTTATTAACATTAATTTTATCAAAAACTGATATTAACTTAACAATATTAAAATCATTATTTCTAATATTTTCTTACGCTCGACTATTAGTATCAATCATAATCATATCACTTCAAAGAAGTCGTTGGTACTGCATCCTATATTTGACAGAAGACCAACCCATGTTTACAAACTCCTTAAAAACGGGTAATGTGAAACACATAGTACCTTTAATTTATTCCTCAATTTCTTAAACTCGTGCTCACAAAAAGAATGAGCAAAAGAGGAATCTCATAGTCAAGTCAATTTGTCTATCTCACGTACTATAACCAAATTATAATATTAAATGCTTAATTAACACTTAAGTCCGAATTTTTTATATAATATGTATACGTAACATTGAAAAAAATCCTCAAAGTGCCCAAAAATAAGCAGGCTTGTAGATGAGAAATGTTATTAATAACACCCTCTTTTTTAGTTAATTTTTTATTATTGACTAAAATTTTATTAGATATTTTTAATTTTAGTGGATTCTAATTCTGATCATTTAATGAGTTTTATTTTTATTTTTTATTTTTTAATAAATTTTTAATTAATAATAAAATATATATTAAAAAGAGAATGTTAGAAAATATGTTAATATTCTTTAAAAAAAATGAAAATATGTTAATAATACTCTTTATTGCAAGATAGTGTATTAACTAATGTAATACGTGAAAAAAGGTGTCAAAGATGAGCACGATGAGTTGATGACAAAATAGTATAGATACAACGTAATAAACGTATAGATACAAAGTCATTCCACAGTAAATGGATACTTTCAACCTACAATCTGAACTGAAATTAAATCTGAAATAACTGATTTTCTAGTCTTTTCAAATCCCTGGGATGAATCATGAAACGTCTTCATGAATTTAAGAAAGTTTTCTATAAAGACTTCTTAACATTCATTTGACCAAGTCACATTAAATTGCCAATCGCAACGTCATAAAGATTTTAAATAAAAATAATAATATTTGAACATTTCAATATTAAGAAAAAACATGTGACGTTTATGTAGACATGTGTAACTAAAAAAAAAAAAAAAAACGTAAACATGTGAGTGTGTGACCTTGGTATCACTTATCACAACCAGAGTTATGATAAGACGATAAAAAAAATATTAAATTAGGAGTCGCCGCATAATCTATTAAGGAAAAACATGGATAAATCCAAATTCCCTATAAGGAAATTGCAGATTAATGAGGTAACGTTCCCTCACAAATCCCTTGCTGATTGTGTTCAAGGGGGATTAACGAGGGACCATCCTTTTGTTAATTTCAAGTCTCTAATTAGTGACATAAATACTCTTGCAATTCCTTTGCAAATTTCTTGCTATAACCTTTCATATAACCTTTCATAATATGCCTCGCTAATCTCTCAGCAACAAAATCCATCTAATTATTCCTAGTAATAGTCCCTTGCTAATTGCTTATCCCTTGCAAAAAATAATCGTTGATCTCTCACAATCTCTTGCAAAATTTTGATGAAACACTAAATATAAATAAAATAATTAATTTAAAATAGTAGAAGTAAAATAATTAATTATTTCAAAATTTAAAACATTGACATAACAATAATATTTTTATCAAAAAAATAAAATGAAACTTTCAAAAAATTTAAAAAATCTTTTAAAACTTGTTAAGAAGATATTTTACATAAAGTGTGAATTGATATTATTGATAATAAAACTCTCTACTTATAGGTTACAAAGTATAACAAACTAGATAAGATGAAACAAAAACAACTAACAAACTAAAAACTAGCCTATATTTAAAATACATAATAAACTAATTTAAAATACAACTCCCCTAAGATATAGATAAGAAGATTAATCTCCCATAAGATATAGATAAGATTAATTTCCCGTAACAGTCTCCCTCAAGATGGTGTGTGTAAACTTGAAACACCCATCTTGGCTTTTAAGTGCATGAACTGATCTCTACTAAGGGACTTGGAAAATATATCTGCTATTCGATCCACTGAACTGACTTTCATAGTTTTAATGAGACCAAAAACAAATTTTTCACGAACAACATGAAAATCAATTTCAATGTGTTTAGTGTGCTCATGATAAATCGGATTTGAAGCAATATGAAGGGCGGATTGATTATCACAATACAAAGGAGTTGGTCTGTAACACCCCGTAGGCCTCCGACGTGTTATCATTAATAATATCAAATTAGTGTATAAAATATCAAATATACAGTTCAGTAGAAACATAGGATCGTTTTCTTGATACATTATGTATGGAAACACATAATAGAACCATAACATCACGCCCCTGCTGATCCAGTTTATCAAACTCAACATAATAAGACAGATAACAAAGCTTTAGGCAGAGTAACAACAATATAAACATACACATGTACTCAGGGAAAGTCTCATATACATATATCCAAGTTCTGTATAAT
>PYAF01003105.1:1369754-1406231 GCA_007407185.1 Glycine tomentella
CCACGCCCAAGGCGTGGACCCCACGCCTCAAGCGTGGACCTCCCACGCCCCAGGCGTGGCTCCCACGCCCCAGGCGTGGCTCTCCAGTGAAAATTTCATTTCTGAGCTGGTTCCCACGCCCCAGGCGTGGACCCCCACGCCCCAAGCGTGGAACCTCAGAAAAACCAAAAACAAGGCTTAAAACGCATGGTTATAACATGGTCCGGAAATGGGAAGGTCAATGTCTTGCAAAAGATATGAAAGCCAATTGATTTCACAAGTTGCATTTGTCATTGCTCTATACTTAGCTTTAGCGGATGAACGGGAAACCAAACTTTGTTTTTTTGTTTTCCAAGAAACTATGCTAGCACCCAGAAAAATACAATAACCAGTTGTGGATCGTCTAGTTATGGGACAACTAGCCCAGTCTGAATCACAATAAGCACGAAGGGAGAAGTCTGAATTAGATGAAAAAAACAGACCTTACCCAGGTGTGACCTTTAGGTAACGAACAAGTCGAATAGCAGCATCCATGTGAGATTGGCAAGGAGCATGCATAAACTGACTTAATATATTGACAAAGTGAGTGATATCTGGACATGTGACTGTAAGATAAATTAAGCGACCCACAAGGCGACGATATGGGGAAGGATCATATAATGTAGTACCATGTGATGAAGAGAAATTTCAAATGTTGCTCCATGGGAAAATCTACTGGTTTTGAACCAGTAAGACCACTATCAGGGATGATGTCAAGAGCATATTGACGTTGAGATGGAAGTAAACCCTTCTTAGATGTGGCAACTTCGATACCGAGAAAGTACTTCAATCGCCCCAAGTCCTTAATTTTGAATTTTTTGTGCAAAAAGTCCTTAACCAGAGTAATAAGATGAAGATGTGAACCTGTAATGATGATATCATCGATATAAACAAGAAGAAGCACAGAGCTAGATTGTGATGCAAGCAAAATAATGAATGGTCAGCATTGTTATGAGTGAAACCAAAATCAAGAAGAACTCGTGAGAATTTTGAATGCCAATTCGTTGAAGCTTGCTTAAGACCATATAAGGATTATTGTAGTTTGCAAATGTAGGTCTCTCCTTGACGATGAAAACCAGAGGGTAGTTGCATAAATACATCCTCATGTAAATCCCCGTGTAGAAAGGCATTATGGACATCAAGTTGACGTAATGGCCATTGTTTAGTTGCAGCAATGGAGAGGAGGACTCGAACTGTGACAAGTTTGGCAACTGGAGAAAAAGTTTCAAGGTAATCAACTCCTTCAATCTGAGTATAACCCTTGGCAACAAGTCTTGCTTTATATCGTTCGATACTGCCATCTAAAGTTCGTTTAATTTGATATACCCACTGACAACCAATTGCCTTTTTTCCAGCTGGTAGAGGTACTAATAACCAAGTTTTGTTCTCATATAAGGCATCAATCTCAGACTGCATGGCATTGCGCCATTCTGGAAAATTCTTAGCCTCCAAATAAGACTTTGGTTCAGTATCAACAGCCAGAGAAGAAAGAAAAGAACTATAGGAATTTGAAAAACGATCATATGATAAAAAATTAGAAATACGATAAAGGGAACCTGAACCATTGGTAGAAGAAGCAGACTGTGATGAAGGGAAAGAAACCACGTAATCATCAAGATAACGAGGACGATGTCTCGTACGTGCTGTATAGTGCGGAACATGTGGTGGAGAGATAATAATGGTAGGTGGTATGGGTTGTTCGATGGATGGTGCTGATTGTTCAGATTCTATTGCAACAGGGAATGTTTTGGTGGTCATGAGTGGGTAAATCCTCTTCAGGAAATGGGTGAATAATGGGAGAAGAAATGGTCATGTCTGGTGTGGGTAAAGGTAGCACTAATTTTGGATTCTGAGCATTAAGCATTTGACAGGGAAAAATCTGTTCATGAAAAATAGCATCTCTTGTAACATAAATTTTTTGTGAAGATAAATCGAATATTTTATATCCTTTTTTACCATGAGGGTACCCTAAAAAAATTCCTGGAGATGCCCGGTTAGAAAATTTGTGACTGATGTTGGTATGTCGACCATAAACCAAACAACCAAAGACTCGAAGGTGTGAAAAATTTGGTTTTTTATTAAAAAGAATTTCATGGGGTATGTGACCTTGTAAGTTGACCGTAGGTAAACGATTAATTATGTAAGCAACAGTTAATACAAAATCTCCCTAAAAATCTAATGGCAAATTGGATTGAAAATGTAAGACACGTTCAATGTATAGTAAATTTATGTGTTTACGTTCTACAACACCATTATGTTGAGGAATGAGGAGTATAAGCACAACTTGATTGTTGGAGTACTCCCAAATTTTGAAAGAAAAGAGTGGTATTGGAATTGAAAAACTCACGTGCATTATCAGATTGAATTTTTTGAATTTTTGAGTGAAATTGATTCTCAACCATTTTAAAAAAGAAGGGGAGAATTGAGTTAACTTCACTTTTGTGTTGCATTAGAAATACCCAAGTACTCCTAGAAAAATCATCAACCACAATCAAGAAAAATTTGGCACTATAAGAATGATTTTTACTATATGGTCCCCAAATATCAAAATAAACTAATTCAAAACATTTGATAGTAGAGATGCAACTCAAAGGAAATTTTAAACGAGACTGTTTGGCCAGAGGACAAACAGTACAAGTACATTTATTTGAAAACTTAATGCTAGAATCTAAATTATTGAACTGTGGAGATAAAGTTATGGCTGGATGTCCAAGGCGCCAATGCCACAAATCGAAATGAGAACCAAAAGATGAAGAAGCGACAAAAGCAGTAGAGGAATTATCCATGGTGTAGAGGCCCCCATGTTGCTCACCCATCACAGTAATCTTCTTCCTCCTCTGGTCCTGTAAGAAACAAGTAGTGGGAGTAAAAGTAATCCAAGAATTAGTGTCTTTGGAAAGTTTGCTAATGGATAAGAGATTAAAGTGAAAAGATGGAACATGTAGGACATTTGAAATTAAAAGACCTGGTTTTAAAAAAACAAAACCAATATGATGAATTGGAACCAATTGATTGTCAGGCAATTTAACAGAGGTAGATACTTTTTTGTATAAGTGAAAAAGAGACAGATCAGATACCATATGATGTGTGGCACCAGAATCTAGAATCCAAATGGTAGCATGAGGTTTAAAAGAAGCAAAATAGCGGAAAGAAGTACCTGCAAAGTTTGCAGCAGGTTGTTCATTACCAGTATTAAGGAGGAAAGAAGCTGTTTAACCTGAGTTGGAGTTAAATTATTTGGAGGTGTAGAATCCGAAGATGATTTAATAACAACATCATTTGAATGAGCTTGAAGAGAAGATCCTGAGTCACGATTATAACGGCTGGTAGAGCCACGACGAGATTTCTTTGAACCAACATCATGTTTCCACCAAGAAGGATATCCAATTTTTGAGTAACAACGACTGTCAGAATGACCATCAACATTGCAAATAGAGCAATGATATTGAGACTTAGAATTGACATTGCGGGATGGAGCATGTTGAACAGACATTGCTGATTGATCCAATGTGACAGATCAGGAATCTGATAAAGAACTTTGACGTTCTTCCTGTAAAAAAAGAGAATATGCTTTTGGCACTGATGGAAGTGGGTCTATAAGAAGAATTTGACTTCTAACAGAAGCATATGAATCATTTAACCCTTGGAGAAAATCCATGAGATGATCATTATCATAGATGGCATTGAAATTTGGCACAATACCACAAGCACATGCTGGAAGTGTGCGATAAGATTCAAGTTCATCATGATATGCCTTCAACATTGTGTAGTATGCAGAGATGGAATTGTTGCCTTGAGTTAGATTAGAAATTGCTCTACGAATTTCAAAAATCCGTGGTGCATTCTTCTGATTGAAGCGAGTTTGAAGATCAAGCCAAATGTCACGTGCACTCTTAATCCAGATAATGGAATCGGCAATTGTTGGGGTGGTTGAATGTACAATCCAAGATTGGACCATAATGTTGCAACGAATCCATAATGGAAGATTTGGACTGTTTAGTTTAGATTTGGGAATGGTACCATCAATAAATCCAAGTTTATTTTTTGCCTCTAATGCCATAATGATAGCTCGACTCCATTGTCACCATTGAGGAGCTGTGTGATAAGTGGTTGAGCAGGTTGATCAGAAGAGTGGAGATAATATGGAGATGAATGATCTGGTGGTGCAGTCATTGTGAATAAAGTGACAGGAATCGATCTTAGGCTGATACCATGTTAAGAATATATTTTACAGAATATGTGAATTGATATTATTGATAATAAAACTATGTAGTTATAGGTTACAAAGTATAACAAACTAGATAAGATGAAACCAAAGCAACTATATAAGATTATGTTTAACAAACTAACAACTAGCCTATATTTAAAATACATAACAAACCAATTTAAAATACAAAGATATAGATAAGATTAATCTCATGTAAGATATAGATAAGAAGATTAATCTCCCGTAAGATATAGATAAGATTAATCTCTTGTAACAAAACTTAATGTAGGTATCAAAATAAAACTTTCAAAAATATAAAAGATTAAAGTCAATTTTTTAAAATTTAATGTATCAAAGTGAAAAAATACTAAAATATAATGAAAAAAATGATATTTAGCCTAATATAAACTCATAATATCTGTGCTTAAAACTAATTTTATGTTAAAAAAAAGATTATACCAATGAAAACAATTTGAGTATCTAAGTAAATTTTTCCGACAGTATATGATAAAAAAAATAAATAAATAAATTTATGCTCATAAGATATATAAAATCTTCAAGCACTACCAAATTAAAAGAGAAGATAATATCTATATTCAGAAGGGAAAAAAAAAGATGAAATCTTCAATAATGAAGATGATAATTTTTTCAAGAAAACTAATTAATGATAGTTTATTAGATGATAATTCACAAAAAAGATCATCTCGTTTATTATATGCATAATTAAACGGGTATTATTGGTGAAACAAACACTTCCCTTTGCACTTATATAGAAGATATATACAATTTTAAGCTAAGTGCTCTCTTAAGAAAGATGACAACATGCAGAACATTGGGTTTTACTATTAAAAGTAGAAAAATGGATGCGATATATTTAGAAAACAACAGGGTTCATGTAAGCTCACTTTCCACTGATAGATATGGCTTCCCCCGTTTTTTTTATTTATTTATTTTGTGCCCACATGTACCATTGTGGGTCATACATATATTAGATTTTGGAATCTATAAAACACTTGGTAATAATACCACCCCAAATGGAGTTTTAGTTCTGTATTAATTCTTAAAGGGAAAGAGAGTAAATTGGTTATAGTGGCCACAAAAAACAAGTCATCTCCTAGTATCTACAATGATTTCACTGGAGTTTTCAGATACATTATTAATAAAATAAAATAATGAGGGTATTTTCTTTAAGGATTAGTTTATCAATTCCCTAAACATATAGGTAAAAAAGTCAAGGATTATATTTATATATATTTTTTAGAAATAGTTTTAAGAGGACATAAAATTAATTAACTCTTAACGTGACAGCTAATCAAACGAATAAGTTATAAATCTTGTATAAATGTACGGGAAAAAAGAAAATTAGCCCTCATTTATAAGTTAGAAAAATAAAAATGAAAATGGAAAAAGTTGTTATGAAAGCTTCTCCAGAGCATCAATTATTTTAGTCTTTTCAGCTTATATAATTTTATTATAATTGTAAGAAAAGACATTTTAATCTTTTTTATTTTGATTCTTATTTTGTTAAAAAATATATTATGAACATATATATAAATAAAATAATATCTTTTGAGTTTTTATAAATTATGAAAGCAAATATAATGAGAATTTTAATATTAATAAAAATATGTAAACTAAAATAAAAATGTTAAAACAAATCAAATTAAACACTGTTGGCACCCATAATTAATGAATTTCACTTTTGGACTACATTCTTTATGTTTAGCTTTTGAATTGAAATTTCAATACTAATTCAATCTGAATATATATATATATATATATATATATATATATATATATATATACCCAATCACAAAATTAAAGAGACAGTTTAAAAAAAATCTCAAAATTATAGTAAAAAGCGACCCTGTTTGGAAAAAGTTACAAGCTACCCCCTTGGAAATTTCGAAAGGAAATGACAAAAAATAAAAGTTGTAAAGCTCTGACCCAAAAAAATTATAAATTTGCATGAATACAAATTTCCCCGTCCAAAACTGTAAGCTTTTTCACAAAAGTGCTAGCGGACAAAGATAGTAATTTCACTAATTAGTATGTCGGAACTGCAATGACTGGAATATCAAGCTAATTCATAAATATTATCTAATAATTCATCAGATTATGAACAAAAAATTAGTAATAGCATACTCCAAGCTCAAATCAATCCATTAAATTTCCCACTTAAGTCCTGTTGCCTTTCCATCTGGTTATAGCACTCATCGATATATGTCACTCAACTTGTAGGGAGAAATCAATCTCTAGTACGTACTTTCTTAACTAAATTATCCAAATAAAGAAAACAATGGTGTCCCAATTAGTAGTAGAGTATACAAATAAAGGAACAATTTCAACTCTTTTTTTTTATATATAAATCACATGTATTTTTATATTTTATAAAAGATAGTTTTATTCGAATTGAATATAATTAATATAAATAATAATTTTTTTAAGTATATGAGACAATTTTATATTCTAAACTCAAATCTAAAACTATTAATTAAACTAACTTCGCATGAATTGAATCCCTTTCAAGTATGATGGTCAACCTCTTATAGTTTGTTACCTACAAATATTAAATCCCTTTCAATCCGTCAACTCTCCCTTTTTTTTTATCATGCTTCCACTAGCACTTGTTCATAGACTTCTCTTTTGTAATGATCCCCAAATTATCTTTTCAAAATTCATATCCCAAAGAATGTGGGTGGGTGTTTGTAATTGTTCCAAAAATGCAACCAACTCATCTCATTTGCAGTTGCGTTTTAACGTCTCAATCTAGTGGTCCACGTATCAACTGATGAAGAACCCTAAATGTCCATTTTTTCCCTGAAACTTATAATTAGATTCTCACCCTGTCTATCCAAGCTCCTAGTAGCCAACATTGGTCCCGAAAATTCTCAAACTTATCCTGAATTCCAAACTTCCCGAAATCTCACATTCCTCACAACAGGACAAATGATATTGGGCGGAGAAGAGGGACAGATGGAGGCACAACATTCAGGTCCATTGGTAGAGGCAACTAACATGATGGTGTAGTTGTCAGAGTATCATGCAGATAGCAAGTAGGGCTAATTAGTGAGCAAATTCCCGTGAAATTGACATACTCTTCAATTTTGGATCTTAGCAATTAGCAACATCAATAGTTCGTTAAATAATATGATATGGTTGATAGATAATCATATTTCTTAAATGTAATTCGAGATTTGATCATTAAGATTATGTATATAAAAAACATGTGTTTAGTGTTTAGTGAGATTAGTTTTTAGAATATATCTTTATATTTTAAGAAATAAATTATTGACTTTCAACTGAAGAATATTTCTATCGAATTAATTCATCCAAAAAACTATAGTTCATGCTTTGAGAGAGGGTGTGTGACAATTAAGACAATCACAGTTCCATCCTGTTATTCTCAGCAGCACTATAAGATTATATATCAAGTTTTGCTCCTTGCATGTCTGTATCATGCATTATTAATTTGTTGGTGGGTCTGGTGGGAGATTGAAATTGGGGGGCATAGACAATCCCTATTTTGATATTGGTTTACAAAGGGCCAACTTGATAGCAATGATACTCCAAGTATGTTGTGTTATCAGGGGAAACGACATGACCAAGTTGCTTTCAGCCTTGATAATGTTTATTCATTTCCATTAACAAAGGGAAACCTTAACAAATGACAATAATGCATGTTAAGTTTTGGGAATTGAACTGACACCTTGCACCCATATTCCAATGGAAACCAATCATAGCCTAGGACATTACCCTAAGCCACATGCCCATAATTTTTGTGTCGTTTTCTTTGCCTTCCCTGCCTCCTTTCCCTTTTTCTCTTTTTTTTTTTTTTTCGGACTCTGGCTGGGTAGAGTGCTGCAATTAGTGCTTTTGCACTAGCTAGCTCCATCATATCCATACAGGTACGAACCACCCACATGAATCTACAACTTGTTTTAGCAGATAGTGACTCTTAGTTTTCCCACTTTAATTTTTTGAATAAATGTTACTGAAGCAAAGTCAAGTCCATATAGAGGGATTACCATAGTGGAATTCAATTCCATGCACTTGTTGTATACACAGTAAACCACGAAACTTGGATACATACAGCACTATAACTATATACTGTTCGTGTTGTTGTTGTTTTTTTTAATAAAAATAATGATTATTTTCTTTAGATGAAAGAAAAATAAAGATTATTAAATGAAGTGTTAATATTCATTGAAGATTAACGATATTACTTACATATTATATTTTATTAATAAGTTTTGTCCTATATTAAAATCTTATCCGAATTCCTTCAAATGGTTGAATACCTGCACTATATCTACCTTAAACTATACACAAACCAGATAAAGAAGATAACGTAACTTGTAATAGTGTAGCTCTAGTGCCTTTTAAAAAAAAAAAATAGTTCTATTACAGAGAATAATATCTATAAAAATGAAGAGAATTGATATTCATGAACCATAAACTCTAGTGCATTAAGTCATATCAAATAGTAAGGCACCTTAGTCGAGAACTCTTTTCAAACAAAAATTTACTTGGCTATGTTTTATGTTATAATATATAATTCTTTTAGATTATTCTTTTTTATAGATACATGTTAATTGTTAATTTTTTTGTTAGTAAGTGATTTGAACACACAATATTTCTTTCTTCTTTCTTCTTTCATTACCAAATTAATCTTTAATATAACATCTTTGAGTGTCACCATCTCAATAAGTCACATTTTATAACACTTCATACAATGACATTTTAAGATCAATGATTATTATCACAAATTAATATAAAATTTTTCATTATTTTTGTCTTTAGCTGCATGCTTTGATAAACTTCATATATTTCATAATTACTCCAAGAGAAACACGTCTAAAAGTGAAGTTCAAGTGATAGATTATCGAAAAATAAATACATCTTATTGAAATAGATAATATCAATTAATTATTTTAAATCACCCTTAATTCTACAATCTAATACTTACATAAACTGTTTTTTCTTGTGTGATTCTATGAGATTGTTTACATATAACCTCCTTAAAAAATAAAAAAATTATCCGCTTTAGCAATCTATCTACACCTATATGTTTTCGTATAACAATGGCATGAGAGGTCATTAATAATATCATGAAAAGCATATTAACTTTAAACAAATTTAATAAAATGATAAAAAAAATATTTTGTTAAGTTTTAAAAATAAAATAAAGAGATATTGAAATTTAAAAAGATGACAACATAAGTATGGAAATACTTTTGTTTATAAGATGACAATAAAGTTAAAACTTAAACAAAAATTCTTGCAAAGTATTCAAATCACTACTAAACTAATCCCAGTGGGATATTAGTATGGAAATATTGGTAATAAAAAATTTAATAAAATAAAGCATATAATAATTTTCCTTAATCAGAAATTAAAAATCAGTTGCATTGTGAAGTAAAATGTATTTTAGTTAATAAAAAATAAAATCTTTAATATTTTTAATTTATGATTCTTATAATAGCTATTTTTTTCTCTCTCTTATACAAAAAACTCTTACGTGATTTTTAGGCATTAACATGTTACAACATCACCTTACAATTAAAAAACTCTTGTATAACCAGGTCAAATGGAGACATGGAAGCATTTTCATAATGAAGACTGATAAAAAAATACCAAAAAACAGAATAATAGAGATTATAAATAACAGTTGATATATTACAGGCACGAAAAAGGTATGTACATCGTGAATTTGGAATTTGGATACATCTATTTATTCTCGAGTTTTACTTGTGAAAATCACGTGCACAAAAGCTGGTTTATTAAGTTGGAGCTAAACATTTACGCCATGCTATACGAACAATTTTATTGCAAGATCTTGAGCAATGATCTTGAGTTTAAGATCCGGTCTTTCAAAAAATTAGATCTCTTAATAAAGAAGGTAGAAAAATTTTCAATATGGATAATGAATTCTTGTAGAAGAACCCTTAATATCTGCACATTGTTCAAAAAAGAATAAATTTTTTTCTCTTTCTCTCTTCCTAAGATCTCAAAATGAGATCTATCATTAAAGAGCAAAATGGGAAAGATTTTGAGAGATTTTTAATCCTACATGACACTATGGAGTCTACTAAAAAGTGGTTCAAGCTCCTAATTTGGGATCTACCACTAAAGATGCTCTAAGTAAACATACCGAATCACATAGTCAGTCTTTAAAAATCAATGAGAAAATTGATAAAGCAAATTATTCTTAGCTATTGTCACCAGATGCAGAGGGAGGGGGTGACCCAACTGGACCATGGACACCCTAAGTTTTTGAAGTGTAGTGATATTGTTAAATATATTTTATTTTTGTTCCCTCATTCTATCATAAAAAATAAAGATTTAAACATATTTATATTCTTAATATATCTGACTTTTGTATTTGATCTCTGATAAATTTTTTCTTTACATTTGTTTCCTGATATTTAAAAAATTTTGTTTTAGATCTCTGTCGTCAGTTAAGTGATGACGTGTTCATTAAATATTTGATAACACGATTTGTGGCGGCTAAAAAATTGTTAGTATTTATTTCAAAATCAAATTTAAATTTTTTGGTGGTTAAAAACCTCCAAAATCAATTAAAGTAAAAAAATAAATAAATCTTTCTTAATTATTTCATCAAACACCTCTTGCGTCTCCCCCACCATCCCCTTCTTTCAAAACTCATCAATCAAATCGGTAAACACATAAACATCAACAAAAACACCCTTCCAAACCATCTCCTCCACTAGGTGATTTTTTTGGATTCAAAGCCATTCACGACCATCTCGTCGTGAAATTTGAGCACAATGGAAACGGTGCCATTGAGGCAGAGGCCGTTGATGAGGGTGTTGAGTGTGACGATGTCGTAGGGGAGGCTGCGCTTGAGAAGCTTCCCGAAGACAAAGAAGGAAAGAGCGACCTTGTCGTCATGGCATAAGCAGGTGAATAGGATGGTGAGGGTGACGTGGTAGGGGGCAACCCAAGACTACATTTGGGCGTAGAGGAAAATCATGGCGAGGAAGCACTTCGCCTTCGCGAGGGAGGCAAGGTCTCGATTAAGCGCGAGAAGGCGCGTGAAGGAAGAGAGCCATCAGAACGCTTTCTTCATCTTTCGCTCAGACATGACTTCCTTCGAACCATAACAATGCATGACTCTGTCGGCGACAACTTTCAACGTGGTGATCGTGCTTCAGGGATCGAGGATGAGGAGAGTAGCTTTGAGTTATACTACAAAGGCTTCAACGGCGAGGGGCTTTGTCCATTGCCATCCATCATGTTAGAGTTCTTGCTAGGATCATGATTCAACCTGTTGCTGGAGTAGGTTTTGCATATCAAGATCAACGGCCTCATAAATCCCATATCGTTGTAGTTTTGGGGGTGGTTTTTTGAATTTCCACTCAAGAGGAAGAAAGAGAAGAGGGCAGAAGAGAGAGTGGCGAAAAAGAAGGGTGGAATATAAGAGAGAGAAAAAATCATTTTTAATTTGATTTTAAAACAAATATTAACATTTTTTGAGCTGTCACAAATCATATTATCAAATATTTAATGGACACATCATCACTTAACAACAAGGATTTAAAATAAAACTTTTCAAATATCAGGGAACAGATGCGAAGAAAATTTTTATAAAAGATCAAACACAAAAGTCAGATATATATAAGAGATCAAAACATTTAAGCCAAAAATAAAATATAAATGTTTAATTGTTAAAAATATTGATATCTGTGTTGTTTATTTATTGGTATTGAGAATCTATCTAATGAGTCATTATATTTTGTGATAAAAAAATTATTACTAAATCTTGTTCAAAATGATGTACGAGTTATATTCAATGAAAAAGAAAACAATCTTAAAAAGAATTCAATTTTGTTATGCATTTTACCCAAACATGTTGAAGGCTGTGAATATGTCGTAAGTATTGGTTAACTTTATGCGACTAAAATATATATAATGTCATAAAAAATAGTTCAATTGATAAGGACTATATTCTTATCTCATAAGGATATATATTTAAATCATACCGTTAACGTGAGTAGGGGTGTTCACGGGTATGGGTCATCCGAGAATCTAAATTGATCCGAATAGTTAGGGTTTGCTCATTTATGTATTTGGGTCAAAATCGAACCGAACTGATTAAAATCGTTCATGTACGGATTGGGTCACGAGTTTAGATTTATAGATTTGTTGACCTGTTGACCCAATCCTTGAACCCGTAATAAAAATATAAATTTTATTATATATATATATATATTAAAATTTAAAAACAAAATATTTTGACAATAAAAAAAGGTGTGGTATTATAAATGTCACGGAGGTTTCTTTTTCTTTTGTACTTATGTGTTCTCTCTCATCTCATCTCCTTCTCTACGCTTCAGCCGCTTCTGTTCTCTTTCATCTCATCTTTTTCTTTGCGGTTTTGCACCATCTCCTTTTCTGTTCTCTCTCATCTTATTAGATCGATCAAGCATCAGGTTTTCCTTTGCGCTTTCTTTTTCTTTTCTGAAGCTCTTTAACTTCACGTGATTATTCTGGTTTGTATTCATTGGGATTTTGATGGAAACGGGGATGGGAAGAAGAAAAATAATCTTCATTGTTCAGTGTTGACTCAAATTTTTGTTGTTGTATTTGATTTCCTGCTTTCTTTTTCTTGTTTGCTTTAGAATTAAGCTAATCTTTGATAAGGTTACTTAAAAATCAGTGTTCAACGAGGCTAAAATAATGATATTACTTTTTTTGTTAATGATTGAAATAATGTCATTTCATCATAAAAACAAAAACATTATTATTTGTATAAAATATCAATTAATTTTTGGGCTAACAGGATTGTCTTTAAATTTTTAGAGTTTGTTGATTTGACTATAAATACTACTAATATTGGATCTCCAAGTATTAAAATTGCAAGTGCTGAAATTTAAAGTATTACTTTCAGGTATATTGTTATTTGTTTCACCTTTTTTTCATATTTTGTTTATCATACTTATAATATTAATGAATCATATTTTGTTCATTTGTTTGTTCCATCAAATTTGTTGCAACAAATTTGGTTATAACAAAACTTATTGCAAGAAATTAATTTGTGAGAAATAGTTGTGATTCAGACTATTATAGTAAATCTTGTTCAAGAATCTTTTGTTTTAATTTATATTTTAAATCTATTTTAGAACATTATGTCCATGGTATTAAATGAATTAATTTTACTATTTTCATACATTTGATAATATTGTGTTAATTGTATTGGATATTTGAATGAATTATGATATAAAATAGTAGTTCTAAGAAAAAAAATTAAATGGATAACCCATTGGTCCGAACCGTTCATGAACGAGTTGGATTGAGTCTCAAAAAAAAAATTGAAAATCGAACCGATCAAATTTGATTGAGTTGGGTTCTAAATTTAACGAAAACCAATCTAAACTTATCCGCGAACACCCCTAAACGTGAGGATCTTGAAATTGCATTGCTAGTTTTTTTTAAACTTCTAAGTTTTTGCTACTAGTCAATACATGTTTGTATGTCAGCTGCATTCATTAATCAACATCTCTTATACACAATCTAATTATATATCAAAATCAAAATCAAATTTAATTATATATTTATATTTGTTCCGATTGTTTTCAGAACACAATTGTGTAACACGAAGGTGCTACGTATTTGCTGTTTGATCACTCTAACTCTGCAGTTTCTAGGATATCAATGGAAGATGATATCCTTAAGCAGAAGATCACAGAGATACACCAATGGGCGTGGGGTGTGTGCTCTGTGTAATTGAAAGAGAGAGAGTTAGAATATTTGTATACCTTTCTTAGCTGCAATTATCAAGTATTTATAAGCACATTACCTTGTAGTTACCACACGAACTGCTTCCGGGATTTCCGGCCTCAATCCACACGTCTCTAACTGCCGCTATAGACCAAGTCATACCCACGTTCCAGGAATTGGACGCCTGATTCTTCAACCATAATTGGGCTTGCAATTAGGCCCAAACTATTATTTCCATAACAATATTAATAAAATTTTATATACATATATATATATATGTATATATTAAATTTTCTTTATTGAGCTTTCTTTTTTTTTTTTCTTGGCCCCTTTAATCAAAATTCTAACTCCGCATTCTCACCGTGCTCGTGTGTCAAAGCGTTTGGATCTAAAACATAAACTTTTTTACGTATCAATGTATATTTAATTTTTTGTCAATGTTTAAATCACGAAAAGAAAGGCATGATTGGACCCTAAGGGGAGAGAGCAATTAAGAGCATGAATTGCATGATCCTATCCTGTCCAATATTAAAAAAAGCCAGGAGAGTAAAACTGTTTGTTTTTATCCTTATTCCAGACAATAGTCCCCATGCCACATACCTTATCAAGATGGACAATCCATACACTCATTCATGTTAAAGCTTAAAATTTCAGATCAGTTTGATCATATCTGTATATCATCCCAAAAAAAAAAAACAATTTAATGTTCATAAAAATACATCATGCTAACACCTAAGGATTTATCGGGAATATATCTATTTTCACAGGAGAAACACATGTATATATATGTTATTGAATTATATTATTCATAAAAAAAATTCATTATCTTTTTCCATCACACATCAATCATCTTATTTTATACTCTTTCTTATCTTCTTGTCTCTCTCTTTGAGATTTATATTTTTTTCTTCATACAAATAGATATTTATATTTAACTAGTGTAGACAGTGTTTATAAAAAATTACCTATAATAATAAATGAACTACGCTTTTGGAAAAAAAATTAAGTGGAGAGCTAAAGATGTCATTTATGTAAAATGTATATTACATTATTTTGTATTGAAAAATTAATAATCTCACGATTCTCTAAAAAACCATATATTAATGATTTTTTGGCATTAAGCTTTTTGTTGCTTTCTTTTTTATGTAACCGAAATTATATATAGTATTAGTGTAAACATTACAAATTAATAATAAGATATATCAGATTAGCATGTAATTAAGTAGGTTGATGTAAAATATTAATATATATTATCATTAATTATAAAATCAATGTAATATATTATATTGTTAGTATAAATGTATATTCTTCTATATTATGTAGACAATTTAATACCTAATTTGTATTATTTTTATTCTTTTAACCAAAGAGTGTGAAAATATTTAAGATACCGAATAACTAGTATAATGAAATGCTTTGTATATTCTAGAAGTATATGACATACACTTTCACTTTTTTTACATCTTTTATATATATATATATATATATATATATATATATATATATATATATATATATATCAGATGTGATCCTTTTATATCGGTGTAAAACTTTATAGTTTTACACCATTTAATAACTTTTTACTGGATAAGTATTTTACAAAATTCATCGTTAGATTGAAAGCTTATATCATGTAGATCACATGTATCAAATTTCACAAAAATCCGAAATCATTTGGAATGTAATCAAATAATCTAATTTTCACATATTTTAGAAGTACATATACCGTTAATTTTTATATATATTAAATAGGTTTCAAATGATTTCGGATTTTTGTGAAATTTGATACATGTGATCTACATGATATAAGCTTTCAATCTAACGGTGAATTTTATAAAATACTTATCCAGTAAAAAGTTATTGAATTAAGTTTTATACCGGTGTAAAAGGATTTCATCTATCTATATATATATATAGATGAAAACAATATTTCTTCACATTTTGATTTAATTAAACATAAAAAAAATGAGTAAAGGCTTTTGTTTGGTCATCTAGTCGGTTACACATCATTACATTTTTTAATTTGGTTGTTGTTAAACTAGTCTTTAAAAATACGATAGTGTGTTATTACAATTCTATTTGGAAACTATAAATAAGCACTTATAAACATAGAAAACAAAATGATAAAATGAACTGTTTTTATTAAGTTAATTTAAATTAGTTTATATATAGGTTAAAATCATACTTTAGATGAATTAAATGAGATATATAACTCCTATAATTTAATATATGCATGACCTGATTTAAATTTCTTAAAAAAATAATAATTTATGCACTTTATTAATTTTGAATAAAATAGTGTAAAGGAGATAATTTTGTCCTATTGGGGATTGTTTTGTGAAGCATAAGATGACATAATAATAGTCGTACACGCAGTTCCCACATAAGCCGGTCGGAAAGCTGTCATTGGCTAGTCTTGAGATATGGAAAGCTGACATGACCATCAGATCATGGATCAAGTTCAACGAAATAATTTATTACTTTTTAATTTCTTTTGCAACATTTTTTTATGATATATTTATAAAGTTGATACTCTTTTAACTTTTAAAATTACTTATTTAATTTAAATTTAGTTCTTTAAAAGCAATTTGTTACTTTCAATGACCATACATTTTAAATAAATTTCTATCATCATTTAATAAGGATGTACATTAGTAATTATCATAGATTAACTTGGGTATGATACTTTTATATATATGCCACATCATTAACAACAATAAGGACTACCTTTTAAAAATTTAATTAAATTAGTTTTATATTCATTGAGATTTAAAATATATTTTATTCTGTAATTAATATGAAACTAATATTTAATTTGCAATTAGTCTCAATTTTTATTAATTGCAATACCTATTTTTTAAATGAAAAATATGTAAAATAAATAAGCATAAAAACTCATCTTAAATGATAGTAAACTAAAAGTTTAATTACTTCGCGACCCTGAATTTTTACCAAAATTTTAATTAGGTTATTAATTTTTTTAATTGAGTCTCTTAACTATATTTCTTTTTTAATTATGTCTTATAAGAACTCAATGACCAACAAGGACCTAATTAAAAAAAAGTTAAAGTTTAAGAACTCAATTGAAATAAAATAATTCAAAGACCTAGTTAAAAATGACAAATAATTTAAGAATCTAATTAAAAATTACCAACATCTACAGGCTAATATTCTCTTATCTGGAAGCCAATATTTTTACTTCCGCGGGTTCTAAACTTGGTATTTCCAGATAGAACTTCCAGTTTTTAATTAGGTCTTTAAACTATTTTTCATTTTTAAATAGGTCTTCGAATTAATTTTTTTAATTAAGCTTCTAAACTTTTATTTGTTTTTTATAAGATCGGAAGACAGGGATCTAATTAAAAAAAAAATCAGAGATTCAATATAAAAACTTAAATATATAATTAAAAATTTGATAAAAGTTCAAAGGACCTGCATGCACAATGATTTGACCTAAACTAAATTTACGAATGTTTTATTTCAATTTCATATTGAGTGCATGCTTTTGTATTTTGAAACGACAAAGCCTCTTGCCAATATAAAGTATTTCAGGACTCAAATCTTTTTTTAATAAAAAAAAACCCATTGTTTATTACTTATATTTAATAGACTGCAGGCTGTAGTGCTAATGTTTATTGCTAAAACCTTTGTCCAATAAAATGCTCTCCAACTAGTTATAATAGTGTTATCACTGAAAAAACATTTTAACATTATTTTTTTATAAAATCGGTGTTAACAAAACGTAATGGCACTTTCGTAAATAAAAAGAGCTTTTTAATATCATTTTTTTTCTCTAAAAATTGAGTTATTGGAAGAAAAGCAAAATCGATTTTTTGAAAATCGATGTTATGGGCAAAAACTTAAAATCA
This sequence comes from Glycine tomentella, assembly GCA_007407185.1. Taxonomy (NCBI): domain Eukaryota; kingdom Viridiplantae; phylum Streptophyta; class Magnoliopsida; order Fabales; family Fabaceae; genus Glycine; species Glycine tomentella. Next base: position 1,387,593 of record PYAF01003105.1, read on the forward strand.
GTTTTTAAAAAATCGATGTTACCATAAGAAACTCATTATCGATATTTCAAAAATCAATGTTACTAGAAGATACTCAACATCGGTTTTTTTTTTAAGTTTTACACAATAACATCAATTTTTTTATATAAAACCGCTGTTGAGTTTTATAAAGTAACAACAGTTTTTTATAATAAAAAAAATCAATGTTGAGTTTTATAAAGTAACATTAGTTTTTTTTTATAAAAAACCGATGTTGTTGGATGTTTATAAATAATCTCGTTGGCGCCTAAACTTTGCAACCTTTCTTCCTCAGCTCCCTTAGTCGAACCCTTTCTCTCTCAGCTCCCTCACTCGAACCTTTCTCGGCGCTGAAACTCGTCACTGTCGACATTCTCGCGGCGGTGCAGTGTGACTCTTGCTCTCATTGTCGATCTCACGACAGCGCAACACTGAAACTCGGAAGGTGTTGTCGATCTCACGGCAGAGCGGCACAATGTGACTCTGAAGGTTAGCAATTTATATTTGCAACTTAGGAACACTTTTTACAGTTGCCTCTATCATAGTTGTGTCGGTGACTATGTATTAGCATTTAGGTTTAGCATTTAGCATTAACATTTAGCTTCAGATCTAGAATACGAAAAATGATATGACTATGACTCTGCATGTATGCAAACACCTACGGTTCTATGCAAACTATGACACATTGTGCTGGCATTGTAAATTGTAGATTTGAACATTGTGTTTGTAGCAAATGCTTTGAAAATTCAGTTATTTTGAACATTGTAATCTACATTCACCATTTTGATTTTGTATTGTAGGAACGATTGATTATGCTCGGTATATTCACTATTTAGCTACCTTAGTAGAAGATTTTAGGTTTGAGGGCTTTGTTAATTTCAGTCTCAAGACAGTCGTTGTGAACATTGTAATGTACATATAATGTTTAATTTGAAATATTAGTTTTACCTAAAAGATATATTTTGATTGTATTTAGCTTGTCTAGTAATCTCTAAAGTCATTGTAGGGAACATCCTACAAACAATTAGACATAGAACTATAATTAAAAATTATAAGATCTAAAGTTTGAAAATAATTATGATAATGGTGGTGGTAGAGGTTGGCAACAGTGGATAACTTAGGATAATTGAAGATGTTATCTCAAGCCTTTGATCTTTGAAGTTATTTTTTTTAATTAAAATTCCATATTTTTCAACTTATAAATCACATGAGAAATGCTAGCTCTAACACGCACTTTTCTCCTCTTTTCATTTGCACATTGCCCTCACTTGACCAAAATTTCACATAGGAAATCGTCTCAAATTGTTATTAGCTAGTTTTGTCATTAGAGAAAGCTTGACGTTATCCAAACTGCTATTTTTCGTTATTTCCTTCCTTTTATTTTTTCATTGATTGAACTACGTACACATACTAATTACGTATGATAAAGATGAAATGAGACTTAGAGAAGAAGCGTGCACATACATATTGCAAAATACATAAGTTTTGATTCTAAGTGAAAATATGCATCCCATAAAACTAAGAGAACCATACATGATAACATGTAGGAAAACTCACTCGTTACAAACCATGAAACCACACTACTACTATTACTACTTTTTTTTTTATAACCCCACACTAATAAATGGATTAAGGATTGATAGATAACTTGGAAAATCTGAAGATGTAAATGGATTAAGGATTTATTGCAAGGACATTAAGTTACATACTGTAAAAGAGTGTGGAATACTAGCCTAGAGTACTACTTCGTGGTGTTTGAGATAACTAATAAGCAGCATTTATTTAACCCTATGCTATATATTTATTTAATCCCAGTTATTTAAGTAGCTATTTTGACCCTTTTGGTAAGAGTGAGGAACACATTTTCACCTATCTTGGATATTGGTTTGGATGTTTTTAGATGCATTTCAGGTTTGTTATGTCCTAAGCTGTAAGATATAACACGTGTCTTATATCATGTTTAAGGTTAGAAATTTGATGAGCTTGACTGCAACTTTGTCAATTTAGGGTTCAATTTACAGTTCCAAAACCAATCCTAAATCCTGAATAAGTTGGATAACTTGGCAAAAGTGATAGTGGTTGGCAGCAGTGGTGGTAGTGGTTGATAAGGAAGGCTATTGCCATTGTTAGTTAATTGAAGATTTCAGATTATTTGTTTGAGGTTTCAGATTTGTTTGGTTAACTTGGATAAGTATTCAATTATTTGTTATTTACATTTTTTATCATTTATGATGTAGGAATACATACCATGTTGGATGTGTACATTTAACCTTCTGTTTGATTTAGACAATTCCTATAAGCGTGTGTCTTAATACTTAAACTTGTGACGTACCTATAAGATTGTTGTTACAAATGTATCTAATCCTGAGGTTTGTGGGGGCTAGAAGTACTCCTTTTATTATTTATTAATGTATTTTTCTATTACCCTGTTTCTTGATTTCTAGTTTGCTTGTGTTAATGTGCACAACTATATGTACAAGCTGGGAATTTATTTATTTTTCTATTACTACTATGTTTCTTGTTTTCTAGTTTGCTTGTGTTTATGTGCACAGCTACAATTGCACCACAGGCTGGGCATTGATGTTACTCAATTGACTTTGTCTCAAAATATAGCCGTGAAAAGCACTTTCCCAGTTGTTATTATTTTTCTTTCCATGTGTATTTACAAAACTCATACTACATTCTTTTATATACTAATAGTTTATTTGCCTTTTTTCTTTAAATGCAAGGCAAAGGAAAAGACTAATTATTAAAACTTTTATACAACAATATTTTGGAATATAATATAGCCAAGAACAGCCTTAAGTATACCGAATAAGAAATTAAAAAAAATTATAAAACAATGGTAGTAATTATACATTTGTAAAGCTTTATTTTTACTTTTTATTGTCTTAAAAAACACTTGCAATTACCATTATTGGGTCACTGTATTCAACTTCCAAAGCTTGAGGAAGATCCCAATGAAAAAGGGTCATAAATGGTTGTAAGCCTGTGATGTTGAACTTAATCAATTACCATTATTGTCAACTTCAATTACCCAAAGAAAATTTAACATGTAAACTTCAATAAAAAAAAAATATACAGTATAAGAAGTTTTTATTTTGACCGTTAGCTATTAGTTCGTTGATGAGGTTGTTGTAATATTTGACTTCTTGATTTATGCCCCCATTTAGCTTTCCTTCTGCATAATTTACAAGAAAAATGAAATAATTAATGCCAAACATTCACTTAAGTAAAATTAAATAAAAGCTACAATCCTTTATTTTTGAAAGAATAAAAGATAGATTCCTATGATCTTGAAATTCAACTCACTTAAGTAAAATTAAATCCATGTTTATGAATTCCTCATTTACAATTTGTTTGTCTTATATCAAACTACTATGAATTATATTGTCCATTATTTATGTCCTAAGCTGAATTAGATCATTGATATACTAATCCTTTAAACTCTCTTAGTCTCATACAAAGAAAAACAACTAATGTTGATTTTGGTCAATTCTTTTGTTGCTTGTATTAACAAACTTGTTTTTGTTCTTTAGTGTTGATCATTTGTATCCAACAATAGGCATGCTATTGTTTTATTCTCACTAATCACTAGTTGTAATTGTAATTTGTAGGCACTTTTCTTTTGGTTTTTGCATCGTCATCATGACATTAATTGTTATTGTTAGTACGAATGTCTTTCATAAACTTTTGATGTCTTTTTTTACGAATGTTGTTATAACTTGTTTTATGTGACTATTGTTTTATATATACAATTAATGTTCATTATGAGTGAACCTTAGTTTTCCGTTTGAGATTCAATACAAAGATTCTTCCAGACAGTGTGAATTAATCGTTGTATTAAATCTTGAATTGTCCATTTGGACAATTTGGTAGAGTCATTTTTTTATAGTAGATTCGTACGTATAGGTTAAGTTTTTTTTTCCCTTAAATTTGATGAAATTTTAGTATAATGTATTTCACTTTATTCTTCGGTTGCATACTTGATTGTGGTGGAATTCATGTCACCACTTTCATATCGTGTATTTGGAGATCAATGTAAAATCCTATCGAAATTTTTTCAAATTTTAGAAAAGAGACTTAACCTTTACGTATGAATCTACTATAAAAAAAAATATCTTCCTGAATGGGATAGGATCACACCTTTAATGAAAAAAGTGAGGTTTTCAAGCATGGAATAACTTTGTGAGTATCACAGGGTTATTAATTAGATGGATCGAAGTTGGCTGAATGCAAGTCGCATGAGTCTTGAGTATGAGAAAGACGTTGAACAATTCTTGGAATTTACATTGAAAATAAGTTGACCGGATGAGAATGAAAAATATTTTTGTCCTTGTATAAACTGTTTGAATGCGAGACAACAAGTACTAGACGACATGCAAGAAAATCTTCTATGTTATGGGATTAAGAATAATTATACGACAATGATATGGTATGGTGAATTGACAAACATGTAGAGGTGGGTCCCAAACTGAACCGATTGATGTACAAATTAGAGATCAATTAAAGGATATGATTCATGATCTTGGATAAGAGTCTTTTCAGCAAACACATGTCCCTATGTATGATACATTGGAAAGTGATTCAAATAAGCCTTTGTATTTGGGGTGCAAAAAGTCTTTGACTCTGTTGTTAGATGTGTTAAGTCTAGTTAATGTCAAGGCCAGATATAGGTAGAGTGACAAAAGCTTCACTTCACTACTTCATGTAGTGCAAGATATGCTTCCAGAGAAAAACATGTTGCCAAAAAGTTACTATCAGTCAAAGAAGATACTGTGTTCAATGGGTATAAAGTATCAAAAAATTCATTTCTACCCTAATGATTGCATATTATACAGACAGGAGTTTGAAGAAATGCATAAATGCCCAAGGTGTGGGGTATCACGATACAAAGTGAAGGATGATGACGAGTATAGTAGTGACGAAAGAACAAGGAAAGACCCCTCAACGAAGGTGTTGTGGTATCTTGTAATCATTCCAAGGTTTAAGAGTCTATTTTCTAATGGAGATGATGCAAAAGATCTTACATGGCATGCAGATGGGAGAAACTGTGATGGAATGCTCCGCCATCCAATTGATTCCTCCCAGTCAAAGAAGGTTAATTGTTTGTATCCAGATTTTGGTGAAGTAACAAAAAATCATAGGCTAGGACTTGTCAGTGATGGAATGAATCCTTATGGTAGTTTAAGCACTCAGCACGGTTCGTGGCCTGTTTTGCTAGTCATCTACAACTTTCTTCCTTGGCTGTGCATGAAGTGAAAAAACATAATGTTGTCTATGATGATAGCGGGTCCAAGACAGACAGGAAATGACACCAATGTTTATCTTAGTCCCTTGATTAAAGATTTGACAAAATTGTGGAATGACGAAGTTTTCGTGTTTAATGGGTATCGAAATGAGACATTCAAGTTGCGTGCAATTCTATTTTGTACCATTAATGACTTTCCAGCATACGAGAATTTGAGTGGATATAGTGTTAAGGGCCATCGTGCATGCCCTATTTGTCAAGAAGACATGTACAACTTAAACATAGAAGAAAAACAATTTAACTCGACATCAACGTTTTTCGAAACCTTATCACCCTTTCTGGAGATTGAAAAAAAAACTTTTAATGGAAGTCAAGAGCATGAAAGTGTGCCGATACCGTTAACTAGTTAGCAGGTTCTTGAGTGGGTTGAAGACATCAATACTATATTTGGACCCAAAAGTAGCTGATAAGTAAAACTTGCATATGGAATAAAAGGTCTATATTCTTTGATCTTCCATATTGGTCTGATCTAGGTGTGAGACATTGTATCGATGTTATGCATGTGTCGCAGCTTTTCCTTAGGCCTATGCAGGTGTCGTGGGATACTTTTGTGTTTGGCGTGTATAATGAGGACGTCCCCTTGTGCATAAAGCATGAAAATATTTATGAAATAATACATGGTAGTCAATGTCTCAACATATCTATTTTACAATTGTGGATTCTATAAGTTACTTTACATTACGGTCCATTACATAACTAATTGTTTTAAATTGATGCATCATTCACTTTATTTTAAAAACAATAGGCATATGAATGACTTAAGTCTGCAATCAGATAATGTCTTTGTGTATGGATTTCTTGAGTCACAGTCCATATAGAGATCTGTATAATAACCATGTTTTTCTAAAAAAATAATAATATTATTTTATTTAGCGCGATTAGCGCCAGGAACGGCGTTGTTAGCGCCAGAATGGCCTTGGAGACCCTCTGATTCGAATATCTGGCGCGATTAACGCCAGATATGACGCGATTAGCGCCAAAATGCTCCAGGAAGCCCTTTCTTTCGAATTAGTGGCCCGATTAGCGTGGGGTGTGGCGCTATTAGTGTGGGAACGCGGACTGGGGGCCTATAAAAGGTCATTTTCATGATTTTTGGTGGAAAAACCCTTCATTCTTCTTCCTTTGACCCAGGGCGGCCATTAATGACCAAAGAAGCTTCATATCTTCTCCATACTTCATTTAAACACTTCCTACCAAACTAGAAAGTTGATTAGAACCCTTCTATGAACTAGATTTCAACTTCAATCCTTAGAGAAAACCATAAAACCGAGAAATCCTGTTCTCTAGGGAACTTTGTAAAACTGAGTTTTTGAGGAGAAAGAAGGCGATTCAAGGACGTCAGAGCTTAGAGAATTGATCCTCCAGCCTTCCTCGACATTTTAGAGGGCGTGATAGTGATATTACTGGTGGTTGTGACCACGAAGCCGGTGTAGCGCTAAGAGCAGGTAAGCTCTTTGTTCTTGGGAGTGTTTCCCACTGTTTGTGTTCCACCATACTCCGAGGGAGTTATGGTTATTGTATATCATGATGCATGTATATTGAAATTGTGTGTTACTGTTATATGGAAACTTGTATATGATGGGCTAAACACTGTGATAGTGTTGTATATGTGATTGATGAGTTATACATTGTGATAAATGTTAAGTGATTGATGAAATTCTCTAGTCAGTAGAATTAAACTTAATAGTCTATATAAGTAAGTCCTGATGTGAGATGTGCCCACCTAGCTGGATGAAGCCTCCTCAGGCAAAGAAAGAAAGTCCTGATGTGAGATGTGCCCATATAAATAGATGAAGCCTCTTCAGGCATTGATATATATGTATTAGGCTATGCACATGTGATATTATGGTTTGATAACTGTGATGACTAGTTTGTAATGCCAATTTTGATACTATGTGCATGAAAGTGAACCAGGGTGAGGAAAGACCTCCAAGGACCCTGAGTTTACTGAGATTGTTATCTCACCCCTGTTGGAGATTATGTTTTTGCAGGTGATCCTTAGGGACCGGCTGATAGATCCCAGGGCAAGAGGCCCGAGTAGGGATAGATTCTAGGAGAATCTTAGGCATAGATTGAAGAGCATGTTGGCTCTATTTTTGTTTTATGCCTATGTTTTGTAACTCATGAGGGATATGTACAGTTTTGAGACATATACTTTGTATATATGAGAATTCACCATATATGATGTACAGTTGAATCTAAAGATTATATTAAGAATGGATGCAGAAATCACAGAAACATGTCTACCTAGGAGTCTATTTGAATGAGTAAGTAAAAATGTACAAATTAATTTAAATAATGTATGCACTATAATAACTTAATGTTCTCCAATGCAGTGCACCCCCGAAAAAAAAAAGATCTGTCGAAGACTGTCAAACTAGACTTTTAATCTGCGTCAAAGAAGTCATAAAGAGCTTGGATTGACAACTGATCGTTATATGTCCTAAAGACAATGTTGTTGTCTGATTTTGTTCCTTGCACAATAAGCCAGATAACTACTGGAAAGAAATTATTAACAGGTCAGTTGTAATATTTAAGACATTTACTTTATTATTTGTAAGACATCAATATGTTAATTGTACAATATGCATGCATGTTTATCTTAACCAGTGCTTTGAAGGGATTCAACGATAGTCAAGGAACTAAATCCAAGGCCACTGCTAAATGGATTGTAGTTAAAGTAAGTCATTTAAACAATGGTTGATGTCTTAAAAGTTACATTTATTACTATGTACTCCAATTTTCGGTTAACTTTGAATATCTTATTGAATTTAGTGTAATAAACAAAGAGAAAGCACTGAGTGCGGCTTTTATGTGATGCATTGGATGTCAACGATAGTACTAGGATGTTTCAGGGATAATTGGGAAATGATAATTGTTTACTTCAAAAATAATTTTATTTGTTATACTTGTTTTTATTTATACTTATTCAATTATGTTTTATTATATCATGCAGTATTTTACATATTCAAAACCATTGGAACTAGAGAGATTAAAGGTAATTCGCATCCAATGGGCAAGATTTTATCTTAGACTTTAAAATAAAGTAATGTGTGTAAGGGATTTTATAATTGTATAAATAGTTTAATTAGAACCTGTTATAATGTATTGACATTCTTGTTTTCTTTGACCATTACTTATAATTCATAGTAAATTTGTATTGTATTGTGAAACTGTTTGGATGGATTGGTCTATTTTTTAATTTGCAGGTTTTGGTAATATTAAAAAATAGATAATATATTAAAAAATTACAAAAATCAACATATATTTTTAGTAAAAACCGATGTTTAATGCATATTTTACATTTTTTTCGTTTTCTTATTAGGTGACATCAATTTTTCTGAAAAATTGATGTTGTAAAATTATGTTAACATCGATTTTTGAAAATCAATGTTAACGTTGATATTTTTAACGCCGATGATTTTAACATCGATTAAAAATCAATGTTAAAAGTTCAAAAAAATCGATATTAAAAATTCAAAAAATCAATATTAATAGTCTATTTTCTATTAGTATATCTAAGAAAAAAGAAACAAGCTAGAATATCTTAGTGTAGGACTTCCTTTTTCCCTTGATCTTGAACAGTTTCCTGTCTTCAAAAGACAAAACCACCAAATTGTCTGCGGTCATGAATGTGATATACTTAAGGCCTAGACCACAGACAAGTCACTCAACAATAATTACGATATTGGCATACTTTTGTGTCATCCATGACTATTAAAAGAAAAGGACAAAACTTAATTTGTGCAACACTGTAAGTCGTTTGGTGATGCAATGTTAACATAATTCGATATTATTTCTGCTATGGAGCTTAGCCATGAATTGTATCTCCTTTGATTTTCTTTTATCTACACACCCAGTAGCAATTATATTAGGTGGGGGAGGTTTATTTATAATTTTGTATACCTTAGAAGGTGTTATTACTGACTGTATTACGTTTGGTTCATATGTATCACACACTTTTGCACTACTTGTGCTCAATTTCTATAATAAAAACATTTACTTGTAAAAATAATTGGTTATTGTTTTGGTAATTTATGTAATAAAGATTTATAATAAAAATTTATGTAAATTATTAAAATAAAATTTGAGTTTTGATAAGAGAGTAGTACAAAATTTAGCTGAAACTGAAAAAATAGGTGTAAGTCTTTTCTTAAACAATTTGTCATATAGTATTTGAAGAAAGTTAAATTAATCTATCTAGATATGTTATTTTTAAATAAAAAATTATATTATTAGTATAAATATAATAGATTTATCTTAATAATATAATGTCATATAGGATAGTAAAACTAGTTGGACTCATTGAACCAACCCATTTTTTAGTAGATTAGATTGGAATTTTCAATCAGTCCTATATTGACCCTCTAAAAAATGGGATGAACAAATCCGTCATTAAAAAATAATTTAAGTATTTATTTTGATATTTTATACATATATTTATTAATTTTTAATTATTTTATTTTTTCTAAATAATTTATTATTCAAAATTTAAGATAATACAATCAATTTTCCATATATGAATGTAGGACTAGACGAGTTGATCCCTTTTTATGGGTTGGTGACGGGACGGAGCGAGCTAACGCGTTAGATCACTCCTAATGTCATATTAATAGATAAGTTTGTAAATATAAAATTAATTCCTCTTACATTCTAATTACTTTATAATATATATATATATATATATATATATATATATATATATATATAAAAGTAAGGTCGAACATATGAGTATTTCTTTTAATAAAGATTTGAATTGTATCTTTTTACATTGTGAAGATTAATCCTTTTGTTAGATCCAACCCTCCATTGGTAGGGGGTTTTGTGAGAGTTGGGAAAAGCAAATATAAACTGCATAATCATACACATGATTAAAATTAGTTAAATTACAAGTTTTATATATATACAAGACCACTTAAGAAAAACTCTCATAATTTATATGTTTTAATCTTGATTTTATTCGCGATATAGATACTTTAGACGTATTTAACTATAAATGTTTTGTTTTATTTTCTCATAAAATCAAAGAAATTCCTTAAGAAAATATATTAAATTTTTTTTTATTGAACATTTGCTTAATATTAAAAAAAATTTGACAAGTGTATCCAGAAAACATTATTATTATAATAAAATGTTTTTTGTCTTTAAAAATTTGATCAAAATTAATTTTAATATTTTTTTAATCCTACTTTTGGTCCCTCATGTCACGTGACAAAGGACAAACACATGGTAGTTGTTAACCATGTAAGTAAAATTATTATCAAAGTTAGCATACTAATTTTACTTATTTTAAAAAATTCGAGAACTAAAATTAATGAAAAAAAAAGTTTAACAATTAAAACTAAATTTGATGAATTTTTTTAAGAGTAAATTACACTTGCATTTTTTATATTTTTTTCAAATTACATCTAATATCTCTCCTTTTTTTACATCCTACAAAAAATACTTTAATTGTTTATTTCACATTACATTCAGACTCTCTCCCTCCTAAACACCTTTTAATAATTTAACCGAAAGTAAGTCACATAACTTTTAATGAAAATTTATATCTAAAATACCCTCATCTTTTTCCTCCAAATCTCATCTTGGATTTTACAAACCCTCCTCTTCTTCAACAACTCATTTTCACTTACCACCACCACCTCATTTTCCTCCTCCTCCCTCTCCTACGGCAGCATCATCTCTTTCTTCTCATAATCGTCCTCGCCAATTAACACGGCGTCCGAGTGCACCCACTCCCCCTGGAGCAACCACCACTGTAGCCATCGTCTCCACCGTAGTCGTTGTCGTCATTTCCACCTCCACCACCTCACCGTCCCTCGTCATAGTTTCGGTCACCATCATCGCCGCGTCTAGTTTCCTGGACACTAGCGTCGTCGAGGGGTCAGTGATATCAACAACTTTGGTGTGTCCATCAGAGTCAGATTCAAGGGAGAATATCAGGTGCAATTGAAAAAAATATAGGGGTACGAGTGTAATTTATTCTAAAAGACAATTTCGTCAACTCAGATATTTCAATTGACGTTAATTAATGACATTAATAATAAAAATAATGTATAAAAAAGGAGAGATATCAAATGCAATTTGAGAAGATGTAAGTGTAATTTACCCTTTTTCTAATGATTAAAATCATGTTTAGTCATAAATTTATTAGCCAGATTCAACTCTTCATGTAGTACAAACACAAACCACATGGCGCTAAAAAAAAAAAAACTGGAAATACGTGCTCCCCAAATTTGTAAACATTGTCTAACTAAAACATATAGGCAATAATAATTTTACACGTTTTTTCCTTAAAAAAATAAAATAATTTTACTCGTTTTTAGTGGAACTCATAATAGTCTTCTTTCTTTCTTTTTTTTTTTTTTCTTCTTCTTCAGTTGCCTTAAAACAGTCCTTAAATCCGATCACTTTTCACTTGCCTTAAAACAGTCCTTGTTTATACTAGGTTCGAATTTTTTATTTGTTCTATACTCAGTCCTGAAGTAGCTTCGCAACCACAAACTCTTGAAGTCCTCTCTCTCTGGTGGAGGATGCTTTATGTGTCAGCATAGTTTTGTCCTTAGGCAAAACATCTTATTCGTCACCCATTCAGCCTATATTCTCTCTTTCCCAACCCATCAAACTTTCAAGTCCATTTATGTTTTGGGTTTAAACACATTGTAATTTTAGTTTTGATCCTACATACTAAAGGTTTGGTTTATGATTCTTATAGTTTTACAACTATAGGTTTTGGTCCTTAATTCTTATTTTTGTAGCTAGTTCATATAGTTTTATCCTATTTTATGTTTTGGTGCTTCTAATGTTACATTCGTCCAATTGATTGTATCTTATAAGGTACATATTTTGGTATATTGACAAGAAAATCATCAAAAGTTTTGAAATTATAGAGACTAATTAATTAAAACTAAACTTTTGATGCATAGGAATTAAAACTCAAAATAAATTAATTCTAATATAAAGATAAAGATGGTTATGAATTCAATTTGGAAAGGATTGATATAAAATTTGATCTTGAAAAAGAATAGTTTGTGTTGTTTTGATCCTGAAAGCATAAATTGTACAAATTGGTTTCCAAAAATATTAATTTGTTAAATAATTTTATTTCTCAAAATTAATTTACATAAGAAAATGTTTTAATAATCAAAGCAATAGAAATTGTCATTTTGGCCAAATAATATATTTTATCTAAAGAGGACAGAAAAATAAAATATGTTTAAATATAACTGGCTAAAATCAGACATTTTTCGTTGTTTACCCTTTCTTTTTTAAAGGACACACTCACCTTTCAAAAGGCTATGTTGGACAAACTATTTCAGTTAGTTTCTGAATTTTTTTTTATTAGTTGAAAAACTCATTTAATTATTCGGTAAACAGACTTTTTGTAATAATTTTTAGCGTTTTTTGAAATACTACTTCAAGATTATGTTCGATAGAACTAGCTGAAAAACTACTTTGAAGCTAGAATGCTAGCTGAAAGCTGAAAAACTAGTTTATTAAAATATAAGTGTTCGGTAAAACTAGTTGTTAAAGTAGCTAAAAATGTAAAATGACAAAAAATAATAAAATATGATTTATCTAAAAAAGATAACAAGAAAAATGAATAAATATATTGATAATAAAAGTAAAAAAATATAAAAAGTTAAAAGATAAAAGCTAAGGCTTTAGAAAAGATTACTTCAAGTAGCGTTTTAAAAAACGCTACAAGCTACTAAAAATGTTTGTTTACCAAACATCCAAATCAATTTCTAGCTTTTTATATTTTTTTCCACTTTTTATTAATTTTCCTTGTTAAATTTTTAAAATAAACCATGATTTTATTATTTTCTGTCATTTTACAATTTATATCTACTTCAATAACTAGTTTTACCGATTACTTCTAATTTAATAAACTAGATTTTCAACTTCAACTAATTTTTTAATTAGTTTTACCAAAAATAACCAAAATATTCAAATTTATACATTAATTGATATGATTTCATTCTCAGTTTACCTACATAATTTTTAGTAAATGTTCACTTGAAATTAATCCTCAAAACTAAAAAATATTAAATAAATTTTAAGATGTAAAATAAGTTCTTAAACTTAATTACTTATTATATTTTTAGTATCTAAACATATACTTTATATCTACTTCAATAACTAATTTTACGAAATACTTCTAGTTTAATAAGCTGAATTTTTAACTTCAATTAATTGTTTAATTAGTTTTACCTGAATATTCAACTTTTATACATTAATTGATATGATTTCATTCTCAGTGGACCTACATAATTTTTTTTGTAAATGTTCACTTGAAAGTGGTGAACACTGCCATATTAATCCTTAAAACTTTTAAAAAATATTAAATAATTTTTAAGATGTAAAATAAGTTCTTAAACTTAATTATTTATTATCATTTTTAGTATCTAAACATATGTTAAAATTATTATTTGAGTCTACTTTTATTAGTTCTGAACTAATTAATATGATTGTCAATTTATAATTTCAGGGATTTTTTATTTTATTTTCTTCAATTCAAGCTCTAACGTGACAACAGCTTCAGGGACACAGAAGTGGTTTATTTACTTTTTTCTTAATTTTCTTTAATTTAGAGCATTTTTATTGTCAGAAAACTACATATATTATTTTGATATATATTGCGAACATGTCTTTTCTGTTTGTCAGGCTTGAGTTCTTGGCACTACAACCATCTAGAAGATATACATTTTCGACGTTTTTTTTTATTAGATTTAATTTCCTTCAGCCATTGATTTACCGAACGAAAATTTGTTGCCAATCAGAGTGATGTAAAATGCCATTACAAATGGAATTCTCTCCTGCCGAATTTCTCTTCAATCACTATCCTACAAAATCTCATTCGTTAATTAGTTATTATAACATTAATTAAGGAAAAGGAAAATGTGATCGATAGTCAAAAAAAAAATCTGGAAAAAGAATTCTGCTACAGAAGTAGGAGGATCCGGTTCTGCATTTATTCATTGTACACTTCATATCTAGTGATTCCCATTTCTAGTTTTTTTTATTCTTTCTTTCACTACACTCAAGGTTAGCAATTAATCAAATAAAAGGCAAGTTTAGTAATATAAAAAAAATGCAAGAGTGGTCAAGTGACTGAGTGAGCTTAGCAAATTTGCTTTGCCTACTTTCATAAATATAATAATTAACTTGAGTGAAACAACATTTTAAATAATGACTATTAATTTATATCAGGTTACATGTTGGTTAGTGGTAAAAGTATACATAATACAAATAATTAAATTAATTAACAACAATATATATTCCAAGTGGGCAGGTTATGTACCCTTTAAAGTTTAGAAGATAAGGGTTCCAAATACATCTTAAACTTCATTTTGCAAGTTGTATAAAACATGCATGTGATTTTAAAAAAATAGTTAAACAAAATACATGATAATGATAAATGTATAAAATATTAATAAAAATTAATACATTAGATAAGCTTACTGTACTTATTAATCTATTTAAGTTTTCAGGTTGAAAATATGAGAATAAAAATCATAGAGAATAAAAAATTTCTAGTGTGTGGGGTTCTTGTACAACTTTCATCTAAAATGTGGTCATATGAGACAACAAAGTATACACACATATATTTTAATAAAAATAAAAATAAAAATAAAAACTGAACTTCCCTGCTCTGTAACACAACTTGTGAGCCCCCAATGTGTCGAGTTACCAATGGATGAACGTCTTTTTCATAGGAAATTGACGTAAGGTGAAGTGAGCCTAAGCTTTTGTAGCATGAACAAGAGCCATTAGGGCACTGAAACGTGGCCAAGAGCAGTGGAATTGAATCCAAAATGATAAAAGTCTCTTAGATAGATTAGGTCCAACAACATCTAGGGTAAAGTTGAAAAAGAAGAAAGGAAAAAAAAGTAGAAATTGCCTTATAGATAGATTAGATGATGAGATTGAAGTGACACTGTACACTAAGAGAACATTGTTAACCAAATGGAAAACAAACGCCACACACATTTTCAATGGCTATTATGACTGAATATGAAGCTAACGTGAAAAAATCTATTCACGTTGATCGACACGTGTTACTGTACCACCTTTTATTGCCTTTCTTTGGTACAGACCACATTTTGTTGTAATAATGAATATTGAATATAATATGAAGGGAAATATTAATAATGTCTCTTTCACTTCAATTTAAGGTATTTTTATTGTTAAATATGTGAATAGTATTAAATAACTTAAACAAATATTTTAAGATATATAGTTAAGCAAAAATTTATGTGTTTTTTAATGATAAAAATACATTAAAAATAAAAGCATATTAATATTTCAAGAATATAAATACACATATCTATCATATCTGTCTCAGACAGAGAAAGTGGATAATTTGAAAAAGGAAAAGACATCTTAATGGAAAAGAGACAATCCAAGGTTACCATTTTGTCGCATGCACATTTTTTGGTATCCAACAATCATACAATCGAGAAAGATAAAAAGAGAGAAAAGAAAGAAAAATAACATACATTATTAATTTTGATTTATCTAATGTGAATTAGGTTCACTTTTTTTTTTAAATTTTTCTCATATACTCATTGCAATATACTAATATCACAAGAAAATATATAAACTTAAAAATCTTATAAATGGTAATTATTTATGGACTCAAATTCAAACTAAAAATAATAAAATCCAAAACCCACAATAGTATAAACCTCGAAAAACTCTAAATGTGCTTCCTCCTGCACCACGTTCGCTCACAAGGAAGCCAGACCCATCTGTAAGCTACTTAGACAAAGTATAAGTCATACCCAATATATTCCTCATATGAATTATTTTTCATTTCTCCTTCTCGTCTTTTCTCTAGCATATATTCTTCTATACAATACACCTAAACTTTTAGTGTGTGTTTCTAAAGAGTTCAAATACTGATGAATGCGAATCCAACAAATTTTTTCAGTCACTTAAAATAGAGGTTGAAACGCCTAAACACACTCTTAAATTACAAAATGCAATTGTAATGACAATATTATGATTTTAGAGTCTTCATAAATCATAATCGCATTGTAATTAATGATAATATCAAATGTCTCAATCGTACGTATATATTTATATTTTTTTTACAATTTTAATTATCATCTTGACAACCCAATTTCAACACTCGGTGACTTTGATCGCAATTTAAAAATCTTATTGATCAATATTTCTTTCTCATTTAAATTCTGATTACACATTAGTCCAATTGATTGTACAGAATAAAGTTATTGGAAGTGATATATAAAGTGCTCCGCACTTGATTCATAGTATGCTTTGCATTCTTTCTAATTTATGTCTTATACAATTATTAAAATCTTGACTATATATTATATTCCATTAAAAAAATTATAACTACTTTTCTCTTCTTTTTTTAAACTTTTGTTTTTATATGAACCACATATATCTTCTACAAGCTAAGAGACAATTCTATAGAGATGAACAAGATAATTATAAGTGGTTACATCTTTCATTTAAATATTTAACGTAGCACATCTAAGAATCAAATTGAAAACCACTAATTCAGTTTAAAACAATTTTACATTAATTAATCTACACATTTTTGGTAGAATCGGTTCAACAAAAGTGAAACTTAAAGTAAAAATTAAGAAAAACATTTTTTACTTTAAAGAAATAGTAATATGTAAAGTCTTTTAATCAACATACTTGACCTTTTGTACTTTAAAAAATTAATAACATATATTGATAGGTTTAAAATTTAAATTCTAGTTATTTTATAATTGAAGTTTCCTCACCTGTTTTCGGTGGTTATCATTATCGCCTTTATGTTTTACACGAATACAATATTTCAACGTCAAAAACAATAGAATACTAATTAGTGGTTAGTAAATTACAAAAAAAATTTAGCTTTACGAAGTGTTCTGACCTGATAATTGTTAGAAAAAATAAAATAAATAAATGAGAAAGAAGATAAAAAAATCTCAAGCTAAATAAAATAACAATAGTAACATTACAATTTCAAAACACAACATAACATGAATTAACAATGCAAAAGGATAACATTTACGCGCTTGAACCCAAACTATTTAAAACTTCTCCTTTAAAATTATTTTCCTTTATGTTTATTGTATGTTATATTATATTGTTAATTCATGTTGTGTCATATTTTGAAGTTATATTGTCATTGTTGTTCTTTTATTTAATTTAAGACTCTGTATCCTCTTCTGATGTATTTATTTTATTTTCTAACAATAATGCGGGGAAAAGCGTGGTCATCGGTATGCCGATAGAAGTAGAATATGGAATCTTGATATCGTATTATCTTTGTTGCTCCCTTATGCAGTTGAATAATATATAAAGAGAGAAGAGAAAGTGCAATATCTAGAACCACATATATAGTTATTTTACTGTGTGAGAGAGAAAATTAAACATGGGAAGAGGAAGGGTTGTTTTGGAGAGAATAGAGAACAAGATCAACCGTCAAGTAACATTCTCAAAACGCAGAAGTGGGTTGCTGAAGAAGGCCTTTGAGCTTTCTGTGCTATGTGATGCTGAAGTTGGCCTAATCATCTTTTCTAGCCGTGGCAAGCTTTTTCAGTACAGCAGCACTGAGTAATTTTTCTTTCCTTCTCCCCCTCTCATCTTTCTTTTGCTTTGTTGATTAATTTTGCCCACATGGTTGGGACATGCATGGGATGATGCAAAGTCTATATGAATCAAGATTTTATATAGATCTACTAAAGTTTAATTTGTAAATTAAACTATCCTTACCTACTTGCGTAAACAAGAGTAACTAGCTCGGTTGATTGAGAAAGAGGTGTACATTATTATGAATTTTTTTGTATGTTTTCGATTACTACAAATAAAAAAGTATAAATTATAAAGTTTTTGACAATTCTAATTACTTTGAAACTCGATCAAAATTTTAAAGTATATGAAAATAATTAACATTTTTCTATTAAGAAATATATTTGGGGTATAGCTTAAGTTCCAGTCATGCTGATCTTGTTTGTTTGTTTTTATTTATTTTTCTAACAAAATTTTATTCAAAATCAATTAGTTTCATTAACAAACTCCAAGCTTGGTCTGCCTTAATTTGAGTTAATTAATAACTAACCTTGTTATTTATTTATTTTCAAATTATAATTCTCAAATTTTGTTTCTCTTTTTATGAAAAGAGAAAAAGATATGGTCCTGCTCCTGCATTTTCACTTTTATAATTACACATGCATTAAGCACCACCGTGTGCTTCATGCTAGAGGTCTCGAATTTTCAGATCTTGCTGAGAGTACATAAGATTATGTTTGTGATTTGTGAAAGAGGTCGAGATCATAGACTCCCAATGGTTTGCGTAGTCTCCC
>PYAF01003105.1:1406331-1426055 GCA_007407185.1 Glycine tomentella
CTCTTTTTATGAAAAGAGAAAAAGATATGGTCCTGCTCCTGCATTTTCACTTTTATAATTACACATGCATTAAGCACCACCGTGTGCTTCATGCTAGAGGTCTCGAATTTTCAGATCTTGCTGAGAGTACATAAGATTATGTTTGTGATTTGTGAAAGAGGTCGAGATCATAGACTCCCAATGGTTTGCGTAGTCTCCCAAAAAAAATTATTGAGAAAGAAACGAATATGTGAGGTTCAGCATTGGATATACGCTTTAGACCTATGGGTTAAAAAAAAAAAAAAAAAAGCTGCATCTATATACATTGGATTTATATACGCTTACCTTTATATGCATACATCATATTCTACCTTACAGAGATGCTATAGCGATCTATGCTAAAATAATTTTTTTGAAGTAAACTGTTACATCATAAACACTTACATGTACACAGAATAATTAATTAATTTGATTGACAAAAACTATGCCATGTAAAACGTAATGAATTTTATACACAAATAATTTTCAAGACAAGACCACATGATTTACATGACAAAAAAATTTAAATATTGTTTCTTTTTAAAAAATTACGAATTTATTGTAGTTTTAAAAGTATTTACGCATCTATAGTAATGAGTCGCGCCTCCCACAGTCGTGACTGATTCCGTCGCTACCACTTTTTGCGATCCCAATTTCTCTCGCAAATAGTGTTAGCGACTGAAATAAAGACTGAAATTAATGATTAAATTTTATCGACCAATGTTTTTTTTTAAAAAAAAAGGATTCGTGTCACGTGGTAATTTTTTTGTTGACTACCCTGCCTCCATTTGGTAAATGAAAAATAAAATGCCTCCATTGGAGACATTGTAAAAATTTAGAGCCAAAAATGAAATTAAGCCTAAATATAAAACAAATCAAAAGATATATTTATATATTTGTTTCTTTTGTAGACATAAATATATAAATATATCTTTTGATTTGTTTTATATTTAGGCTTAATTTCATTTTTCGCTCTAAAGTTTTACAATGTCTCCAATGGGGGCATTTTTTTCTTTATTTATCAAATAGGAGCAGGGTAGTCAACAAAAAAATTACCACGTGGCATGAATCTTGTTTTTTTTTTTTGAAAAAAAATATTGGTCGCTAAAATTTAATCATTAATTTCGGTCTCTATTTCAGTCGCTAACACTGTTTGCGATAGAAATTATGATCGCAAAAAGTGGTAGCGACAGAATTAGTGACGGAATCAATCACACTCGAAGCCATGACTCGTTGCTATATATGCGTAAATACTTTTAAAACTACAATAAATTTATAATTTTTTTAAAAAAAGAATATTTAAATTTTTTTTGCCTGATTTACATGCATGTGTACCTAATGTTGGTAGGCTCCCGTTTAGAAGTTTAGCTAAAGGAGCTTATTTTTCATATTTAGTGTGTGTATAAAGTTAGATTTTCATATTAAATACAAAACCCAAAAACTATATTAACTGAAAAATACCTTTTGGTCTACAAAGCAAAAATACAATTTATTAAAAAAATCATATAAAAAATAATTTAAATATTTGTTTTACATTTTTCTACTAGGTTAATAATTAATTTAATTAAACAAAAATTATGTTTTTAGTTCACATACTTTTTATCAAACATAATCAAGGTCTCAATATTTTCATATTGATGAATTTATTCAATAAATTTTTAAAAACATGTGAATTTAGTTAATTTTTTTCTAAAAATTTATAATTTTTTAAAGTTAAGAAAGAGAAAAAACAAATGTTTTTTAAAGTTTGAGGACCAAATACATCAATATGAAAATATAAGGATCTTAACTATATTTGAATGAAAACATATATATTAAAAACATTTATTTAATTAATTAATCAAAATTTTTAATTTAATAAATAAATTTGACAACCTTCAGCTTTTTGCTAACATTTTTTAGCTAAAAATTATATTTACAACATTTTATGAAAAAAATAGTTTTTCAACTTTAAATTAACGTATTCATTAATTTTTTTACAAAATAATTCTTAAATAAATCATTATCCCAGCAAGAATAATGATTTTGTTGATGGAATTTACAAAATACGATGATGTGCAATTATAGCATATCCATATTACACAAATTAGTCAAGGGAGGATTTATAATGTGAATGATTTGAAAGAATTCTTAATCCTTGTCCAAAATCTTGATTTAGCATTATTAGCTCAGATCGAAAACTGCAAGCAAGGAAATGAGGGAGAACTTTTCTGTATCTACCAAATAGGAATGACAAAGTGGGTTAGCTCATTCAAAAAAGGGTTGGACTAGCCTAACCCACAAAAATATGGGTCGGACTAGGTTGGCCCACTTTTGTAAAGTGAACTGAAAATATTAACCCGCCTCACTTTAAAGTGGGTTAGTGGGTCAATGGGTTAGCCCACTTAAAAAATAAAAAAAAAATTTAAAAAAAAGATAAAAAAATATAAAAAATTCAAATGTAATTATTTATACTAAAAATTAATAATGTACTAACTTAATCCTATAACAATGATTTTTAATATAAAATACATGTCTAATAGAAGCAAAAACAAGTAGGGAATACATGTCTAATAATGATTTTCAATTAACTCCTAAGTCTTAACAGATTCTTAGAAATTTGCTTCACAATGATACAGACAATCAAAGCGTATTTGTACATATAATATAACTCATTATTAGGTTCCAAATAGAAATGTATTAGAGTTAGAGATTCAAAATCACTCACTTTTTCTTAGTCACTCTTATTCTAAATCACTCATTTAATTACCTATTAAATATTTTTTTATTTTTTTATTGGTGGGATGCTGGTCTGATGAGTTGGCCTAGCCCTGACCCACGTTTTTGTGGGTCGGGTTGACCCGACCTATTTAATGAACGTGGGTTCAAAATCTCAACTCAACCCATATTTTTTCATGGGGCAAACGGACTGACCCGCCAGGTCAGACCCATTTTTTCATTCCTACTAGCAACTAGGATTTCCCACAACATTGTGTCTTTCCCTAAATTGTCTAATAGGACAATAGTTTTTTAGCTACAAGATGTGAATAGGAACCACTCATTTATTTAAATACTAAATGAGAGTTCAACCCATTACATGTTTTAGATGTCTATTTCTATATAAGTGTAAGAGGGAGTATGTTCAACCCATATTACACAAATGTCTATTTTGATCACATTCGTATATGCTCTGTTGGGGGAGAGTATGTTGAGATCTCACATAGACTTATAAAATTCAAATAATCCTTACTTTAAAGTCAATTTTGTAGGATTGAACTAGTAAGTTCAAATTCTAAGAGTTTATTTTGATATCTTTAAAATGATTAAGTTTGTAATAGTATATGATTAAGAACCTGAATTTGACTGGCTCAAAAATTGGAATTAACTACTAAATGTCAATTTAAAGAACCCTTTTTTGGTTCAAAATGGCAGTAAACTTACTTTTCTGCGTAAATGATTCTCAATTAGTACAATCGTTCCTGTACATTGTAACTGATTATTTTATCAAGCATTACTCCAATTAACCAATTAATAGTGACCATTTCTTTTTTAATTATCAGTATTACCAAAATCATTGAGAGGTATCGCCAATGTCGTTACAGCAAGTCAAATTCATTGGAACACGATTCACAGGTTTCTTCTTCTTTATTTTTTATTAACAAATGTTAGTTTATTAGAATATTAGCTTTATTAGTAAAGAGAATCAAATCATTGACATCTTTCTTCTCTTAACAATTAAACTTAACTTATATCTATGTTTCTTCTTCCCTTTCCCGTGTAACAATTTCTTTTAAATATAAGGGGGAGATGGGGGGAAAGGCAACCCTAAAAGCTTTCGAGTTAGTGGCTATGACTAGAATTAATGTAACCATAAACCGCTTAATTTCTAGCTATTCAACACTGTTGTAACCTCAATTTAATTATATAAATACGAGGTTGTGCTTATATTAATATACTATTTTACCATATGTATTACTGTGCCTTGCAGAGCGCATACCATGAATTCTTGAAACTAAGAGCGAAATATGAATCTCTTGAGCGGACACAAAGGTACTTGAGAATAAACTTGAGATGTATATAGTATATAAGAGTATTAATTTTATATAGTCAGTTTAGTGTAGCCTTAAAAATAAAGGTTAAAATATTCATTAATGAAGAAAAATTGAACCTATTCGCCCTTAAATTTTTCATCATCCCTATGGAATAGAAACTGATCCTCTGTACAAGTACTCTTATTACACTCCAAATAAATATGTTTTGTACTGTATAAGTCTAAATGCTTTACATTGTTTTTTTTCTTTTTTTTTCTTTTTTTTGTGTTTGAAGGCATTTTCAAGGAGAAGAACTTGAGCCACTTAGCTTTAAAGATTTGCAGAGCCTTGAGAAACAACTAGACATAACGCTCGCACTAACTCGACAGCATCAAGTAATGTCACTAATGAGTATTCACTAATGCATTTTAATATATAATTGATCTGATTGAAACCAGTAAAACACCGTAGTGTTCTTAATAAACAAAAACCTTATTATAACACTCTAGGGCCAAAATATTTTCTTGTATGTTCAAATTGATGTTTATGTACATTCAGATAATGCGTGAGTTTTTGTTTTTTGTGTTTTATTTTTTGGGGTTATAAATACGTAATCTGTAATTGTCATGATTGATTATCCTTCAAATTTTGTTTTTTCTCTATTTATTTTATTTTTTTCATTTTAGTGTCTACGATTAAGGTTTTCTATTAAGTGATAACGTGCTCAACAAAGATTGGAAAATAGAGTTGATATTTCCTAAGAGATTATAATGAAAATCTTTTAATATAATAGATATGCATAAAATAAATTATAATTTTAAAAAGATTAAAACAATTGAGTGAATAAGTTGGATGTCACGTTAAGAACAAAAATTAAAAATAATAATAATAAGAACACAAACAGACAACAAAATTAGAGGATGAAAATATAAAGATTAAAAACATATTTATTATTTTAATTATTAATATCTCGGGTGCACCTTTAAATTGCAGACGAAGAAACTAATGGCACGAGCGGATGAATTACGCGAAAAGGTAAGTTGTTAAATGTTAATTAACTTGTTTGATTTTACTATGTGTGAAGCTTTTCTGTGAATTTCACTCTATGCTTATGTTTTTCTTGTTTTACAACTTGGGGCTGCAGAAGTTATTGTCTATTTGTTTCAAAAAAAAGAAGTTATTGTCTATCTTATTATAGAGAGAAAATTGATATACTTTTTAAAGAAGGGGTGCTAGACGTCCAAGCCTCTATCATCCATTATAATTTGTTCTCTTTTCATAATTAGATTTTAACGTAAAATAGAAATTAAGGTTTATGCATTGTTTATGCTTGTTTCTCATGCTTTTTAACAGCAAAACAAATATACTTGAAGTAACAAGAATATATGCCCAAAGTATTCACAAGTTTACAAGAACTGGGTTATATATAGTACCTAAACAAAACTATTTGCTTTCAGTGCAAGGGAGTACACTCAACTTGTTAAGACATTTTTAGGAATCAACTAGAATTATTATAATGTTATCATATAACTAAAACAGAATTAAAAAATAGAAACTAATATTATATAACTAAAATAGTTAGAAAAATAGAAATTAACAGAATATGATTTTGGCGCTCAGAAAATTCATATGTAGAGCTAAACAATTATGAGAGAGTTGTGAAAAAATACTTTAGATTGATTGAGATACTGAGGTTGAAACCCACCAACCATAAATCTCACACAATACAAAAGTACTAGTTGACTATCTGCATCTCTAATTAAGTATATGTGATTATTTTATCATAACAAAAATTAGATGGAAGGATCCAATTGAAAAAAAAATAGAAATCCAATTAATAGAAAAAAATAAATTTTAGAAACTTAATTGAAAATTTTATAAAAGTATAAGAATTCGTAGAATTTTTTTTTACCGATTTACTATTTATCTAGACCTCCGTAATGATAACAAATTGTTAATTATTTGAATACCGTCTCTCAAAACTTTTCTTTAATCTTATTAACTTCTTTAATGATGAATACTTTTTAATCATGAACAAGCATGCAAATCTTTGATACTTTTACCCAGTTTTTCTCACGCGTCACTTCTAGCTTGATCCAACGTATTTTTAGTCTTTCTACATGTTCAATTTTTTCTTTTTTCTTTTTTTCATTTTATTGGCATAGCAAGGAGTGGTCAATATGATAATCAAAATATGTCAAGCAAAATTAAAAACCATATTTAAATTTGGAATTCTCTGGAATAAATGTAGAACAATATGTGAAGTTTCTTAATTATATGTCCTTAGAGATCATATATATGTTTTTAGTTAGTCTTGTTTTATGGATAAAATATATTTTTATTCCTTCTAAGTTTTCTGAAGTTCAATTTTAGTATCTGTAACTTTATTTTCAATTTTTCTTATTCTAATTTTAATGCAACATTTTCTGTTCTGTAACTTATTAAGACCATAGCATTTTATTGAGGGATGAAAAGTGATTTAGATAACTTGGAGGACCTTGTGCATTGCAAAATTAGGTTGACTACAGAAAAAAGAAATTAAAGGAACTAAAATCAATTTTTGAAAATTTAGAGAGATTAAAAACATATTTTATCTTCTATTTTTTTGTAAAATTCTTGCAGTATCTTTTCAAACATACAAAGAACGAAACACAAAATTCTCATGTTTATATATATATATATATATATATATATATATATATATAATAGTGAACTAAGATGTAATTTATCTTATAATTATCAAACTTGGTATAAGTCTCATTGAGACTGTCACCATTGTGAAACAAAGAATTCATATTTTTATTAATTCACTCATTGTTTAAATAAACATAATTTTAGTTATTGACTTTGAAAGTCTCCAAATTCTGTAACATTAAACATAACAATTTTAAACTATAAATATATAAAATAAATTATTTTGTCATTTAATATATGAAATTATTTTAAGAAGAAAATTGTTAGTTACATTTATTATCACATATTCTCCAACATTCACTATTAAAAAATAAACTTTTAACATCAGTTATTTCAAATTTTCAACATCGATTATGGACATTAAAAATATCTATTTTCACATCGATTATAAAAATTAATGTTAAAATACCCAATAGACAATACAACATCATTTTACGAAAACAGATGTTGTATAGTAAGAAATATATAACAAAATGCAAAACCAACATCTGTTTTAACCGATATTGTAAGTTGCATTACAACATCAATTCTTTCATAATTGATGTTGTTTTTGCATTTTTTTAAAAATATTCTGTCTGTTTTGTTAATTAATCCAAACCTACAAATTGAAAACAAAATCAATCTAGACAATACAAAATATTATATTTAAATTATTATTGAATAATTACTATCAAATAAAAGAAATATTTAAAATAATGAAACAATAATCTCAATACATAAAAAAGGAAAGAGTCAAGGAAGAGATGCAGACAACAATTATATGTTGACATTTATACTACTGCTTCATGCAAATGGTGTGCATTCTCAGGTAAACACACAACTAACAGCATATCAATCTTAGGACAAACCAACTTCTTAGAATGCACATAATTGGAACCACACAAAAAACAAAAGGCATAAACAAGATATCATGCTAAACCAGACACATCTATTAAGAATTAAGCTGTTGTAACATGTTAACCAATTCTTCCAAAAGATGGACCTTTTTGTATCAAATGCTCCAAAACTATACGTATAAACCAAAAGTAGGGGAATGAATTACCTAACGGATGTTCATTGAATACCATATCATCACCAACCTCAATACCTAAGCTAGGACCAATTTGATACTCCTACTGCAATATTCATGGAAGAAATAGTGAGAAAGCTGAGCTAAAACTGAATGAGTTTTGTATATATAATTTCTAAATTTTAAGTTAAGATTGATAAATTAAATATTTCTTTAGTGTTGTTTTATATAAAATATTTATTAACTAGTTTTACATATATTTTTATCAAATAATTTTAATCTAATTAATTATTTAATTTATCAACCTTTAACTTTTTCTTAGTTAAGTTATCAAATATTGGTTAAGTCAAAAAAAGAGTAGTACTAAGTTTTAACTTAACACGTGAGTTTCATTTAGTTTCTTTCTAGTGAAAAGTTTCTTGTCAAAAGTACCTGTGACCATTACCATTCCCCACACAGATAAATGTAGCTTTTTTTTTTATCATTGCAGATATATGTAGATGTAGATTAATAGAATAAAAACAGTTTAAAAGAAGTTAAAAAAAAAAAAAAAGGAAAAAGTATCCGACACCAATTCTTCCAAAATATAGGAAAAAAACAAGAAATAATTTTACCTGTCGTCTTGATGCTAATAAGGCTCCAAATTCAAGCACCTTGTTCATATCAAAGCTGTCAAGGAATAGAGAAAATATCTTTCAAAAAATGTATTCAACGTAATAAATGCAGGGAAAACTATTTTCAAACAACATAAATATATATATATTATTTTTTCTTTTAAGATAAATTATCAGATGATTAAATTTAATATATTTGTAATTAATTCATTAGTAACATTATGTAATTTAAAAATATATATTTTGTAGAGCATTTAATAAGTCTTCTATTAATATGACACAATTTTGAGTTTTAGTGAGTGTAAAATTGATAATGATAGTTTTGGTTTTATTATTCTAGGATTAAAGATCCTGAAATAAATAATAATTAAAAGAAATTTAATATTTAATTAGAAGTATTAAATTATATTTAAAAATAAATTCTTTAAAATGGATGTAATAATTTATAAAATATCATTAACTATACTTGTAAATATTGCCATTGTTCAAAAAAGTTTTTTAAAGTTTTCTTTAAAAAAAGTTTTTAAATTTTTCTTTAAATTTTTTTAAGTTTTCTTTTAAAAAAAAAACGTTCTATAGAAAATAACAATGCTATAAAATAGTAAGAACATTAATTAATATATGGTAAGACATTGAAATTACTTTATTATAACTTTTAATTAATAATTTTACATTTTTGAAAAAAACGAATAAAGTGAAAATTAATAACCTATATTAATTACATCAAAACTCAAACATAAAAATTGCCTATAAAGTTTCAAGAATTTTAAACAAGACTATGATAGCAGCGATGGGAAAGCCAAGCTCTAATATGAGGCTTTACAACCAATTCCATCAGGACACAAAGAAACTTGATTAGCATGAATGGACTAGGAGAATGGAGTATCAGCACACTAATAAGTCCTGTATTAGTCCTATAAATCTTATGATGCACCACCTTCAACAAGACTTATTATAATATAATGCTTATGGAATTTAAACTTCAAAAATATGGAGAATGTCTTTTATGTTCTCTGTATTTTGGTACTACATTTCCTCCATGAAACATCAAAATGGGTAGAAAAGCAACACTATAAGAGATGGATTACACTGCATGGTAGCTTTATTTTCCACAAATAGATATCACAAATCCAAATTTAAGAATCATCCTTCCCCTGATGATGTAAGTTACAACTCCTAAACATATGTTAGAGTAGTAAACACAAGAAGCCAATAATTTTGAGGTACTCAAATGCTGATAGAGACAAGGGAATGATGGAATTACAATAGAGAACAGGGAGGAAAATTTAAAAGAATCGATAAATTATAGTAGTACTCATCAGTAGTACATGGAATGCCAGAAAGAGAAGAAAGATGACACTTCAGTAGACGCATAGCCTCTTTAGAACCATGGTCACGCAAATCAAGCACCATTTCTTGTGCTTCTGTATTTCTGCCAACAAATATAATAAAAGAAATATTGTATTACTTACCATTTAAAGAAAAAAAAACAAAAACTTACCAAACAAATTTTCAATAACCCAACCTCCTTAACAAAATGGAAAAATAGAAAAAAAAGATGAAGCAATGCAAATTTAAGAGCAGAGGATATTAACCTGGTTTCGAGAATCATTTTGTCAGATTCTTCATCAGGATCGTGAGCTTTTCTTCTAAAAAATTGCCCCTGTCATCACCATCGATGAACCAGTAAATGATAAAATTTGAGAAACTTGAGTTATAACTAAACACGTGTCTGGTTAAGGCTTTCCATTATCATTGACAAATACGACAGTTGGAACTCACAACTCACGATCTTCAACATAAACAAAATTTAATAACTTTTCTCATTTAAAAGACGAAAAATCTGAAATAATGGCAACTAATCCTAGAAACTCCAAGGAGACTCCTTTATTAAACAATATTAGTATAAAAAACTGAATGCAAGATGCAGCAATGTGCACAAGAATAAATATACCAATGAAACGAATAGTTAGAAGTCATGAAAAAAGTCTACGTTAATCATACTATAAAGCAAACTTATTGCTAGGCACAATTCTATCAAAACCTTACCTGTTCTAACAGTTTTTCTGCTTTCATTTGATCCCCCTTTGCAAATGAATCAACTGCCTGAGGTAACAAGTGACCCATTAGTAATATATGATCGCAAATTGAGCTTGAGGAAACTACTAGATTGATCAAATGTGGAACTAAATATAACCAAAACAAAGAATGCAACATACTGTTTTGTAATATTCATTCATTGCCACTCGGAACTCCTTCACCGCTCTACGCACGTTCTTGAATTCTTCCTCGTCCTCTGGATCTGCGGTACACAGAACTCGATCTTCATAACTTAAAAACTCAATTTCAAAACAAGATAACATAAATTATCTATATATTATTGTTATGTAACAAGAAATAAGAAAAAGCAATGGTCAATTGATTTTGAAAACAACAAGTCACAATGTTAAAAATAAAAGATAGAAGGTAAAGATCCAATTAAAAACATAGGTAAAATGAACATAATGAAGTGCATCTCCTGCAACTTCAGCAACAAACTTCTGAGTGGCAACAGCTACCAATCTAGTCCTGAAATAGTAATGAGAATTTCTAGTCAAGCACACGATATATTATGAACAAGACATACAAGGTCTAAGAATCCAACTTAATGTAGAAATAAATCAGTCAACAACAGTCAAGCATGAATCCCAATGAACAAGCACTTATTTTGAACGGTAGTAGAAGTTCAAAACAATAATAAACAGCAAGAAATCCAAATAAACCTCGGTAACAGTGAAAAGAAAAAAAAATACCTAGAAAATCAGAGCAACACAATTTGCATGCTCTTGCCGGAAAACACTTCCTCCACGGCGTTCGCGTGCGCGGCGCTGCCGTGACAGGGGAAGCTCTTTGTCATAGCCGGCGGTGGCGGTGGTTCCGAGACCCTCGTCTACCGCGCCGCCACGAACCAGTGGGCTCTAGCGGCGCCAACGCCGGGAGGGAGGAGGAGGGGCTTCTTCGCGGCGGAGGGAGTGGAGGGAAAGATCGTGCCGTTGGAAGCGGCGGCACGGACATCTATGATCTGGAAAGCGACACGTGGCGGGAGGGGAGCTCGAGAGGTACGAGGTTGTCGCGGTGGACGGGAAGGTTTACGTCACCGAGGGGTGGTGGTGGCCGTTCATGTTCCGTCCACGGGGCTGGATGTACGAAACGGAGAGGGACACGTGGCGGGAGATGGGAACCAGTGATGGTGAGCCTTTGGGTGTGGCGGCGCTGATCATGAAATGTGGTGAGGCTCCGGGGGATAGGGTTTCAGAGAAGAATAAGGCAGCGCGCAAGTGGGTAAAAAAGTTACAACATCGGACAGATCGGTTTTTTAATAACCGATGTAAAATAGCAAAAACTAACACTTTTAAAATCTATACATAATATCGATTTTCATAAAATTAATATTAAATTGACGATATTAAAACCATATTTTTTAACGATGATGATTTCTTTTCTTAAAACATATGTGAGTTTCATTAGTTTGGGATAAATCCAGATATTTAACAAGATTCATGTGAATGTCACTCAATAAGAAAATGAACATAAAAAAGAGTGTTAAAGATTTCTTTTGGAAAACAATTTTGATGCATCTTTATGTTCAATTTGCATGCATAGGTAAAGGTACCTTTATGTTCAAATACCTTATTTCATCATCTAACGACATGATAAAAGTAAATTATGAAAGATTAATAAGATTTGAAACTTGAGTAATAACAAATTTCATCCTCAACAACAACAACAAAAAAACTTTTATATGACTTGTCATTAATTCTTATTAACTATATATATATATATATATATATACATACATATATATATATATATTTGCAGGTGCATAAGTTGGAGGATCTTAACAAACAATTGGAGTCCAAGGTTTTCTCTTTAAATAACCATGTAAATATAGTTGAGAAAAATTATATAATTTCAATATTTTTTATGATAATTCCTTTTATATATTTATACTTTCATTTTTGAAACCTATTTTATAGGAAAAAGATGAATTCTCGAGTCTCATCCTTGACAATAACAATTACATTCAAATGCATGCTAGACAAGTTGATCAATATGAGTCTGAGACAGCACTAAACACATGGTATGCATTATTTTTCTTAGCCTTTTATTTTGCTAATATAAAAAATTCCCATTGATCAGTAATCACATGTATGGTATATATAGAATTTGTTCATTAAAGATTGTGAAATTCATTACGTAGAACAAAAAAAACCTTAATGGATAATTAGATTAATTCATATCTAAAAAACTTTTTGCAAACCTTGAAGAATTGCTTAATTGCACCTACGATGGATCCTATAAAATCCTAAATTATATTATTGGATGACATTTTTTATCATCGTCATCTTTTAGGGGGATTATAAATTGAAGTTCATTCCTTTTAACTTTTGTTCTTTTGAAAAACTTATTGACCTTTAAAGAGATAAACAATTTTGACATACTAGAACAACATTGCATTATAATAGGAAACAAAAGAAAAACTTTTGTGACAAAAGATGTCATTTTAGCTTAGAATGCACTGTTGGGGGATGTTTATGCCTTCTAGGTTTAGAATAGGTTGATGATCACTACCTTGGTTATGGTTTTATGGTTATGTTAGTGACAATAGTATCTTGTAGATTGAAGTCTTTGAGAGTTTTTCACCTTCTCCCAATCTAGACTATACCAAAACAATTTTAGATAACAAAGGGTGATTACGCCAACCTTGCAGTTTAGAAAGCATGTGCCTATTGTTTTCACATATATATCTCAACGTTGTCAAGGTTGACTATCTCCTCTTTCTCCATAACTATTTTTATATATAAATATGATAATGCATAAAATACTTTATATACAAAACAAAGAAAAATGTTAGTCATTAGTCGGACAATCATTAATATATTGTGGTTTTTATAATGAAAATTAATTTATTTAGCATAGATAATTTGGGTCTATGACTATTATATCATTGATTATATGCACCAATTTCCTATAATAAATAAATCTATAATTATTAATAGATCATTTGATTGGTATAAATATTTAGGTTAAAATATCTTTCTGTCCCTCAAATTTTAGGTAAGTTTGTTTTGATCTCCTAAATTTTAAATTGATCTTTTTAGCCTTATAATCTGAAAAAGTTTGTTTTAGTCCCTTTATCCAAAAACTGTTAAAGATTTCACTTATATGGCTGGCGAATTTCAAATTGTTTACATGGCAATTTATTTTGATTTTGTATACTTTTCATCAAACACCTACCACATGTTTATTTTTATTTTAAAATATTCATTTTGATGGTGTTTATACAAAGGGATTTTGGTTAAAGGGATTAAAACACGCTTTTTTCAAATTATAGGAACTAAAAAGATCATTTTTAACCAAAAAAAAAATTATACTAAATTTCTGAAACTAAAAATATATTAAAGTCAAAAATTTATACCATAATATTTTATACAATTATTGTTGATTAATAATGTGTATTCTAAGTTCTAACAAATCAATAGTTAAAGAGGCTTAACTCAGTTGTTGATTATAGGCATGGCAATGCTGCGGGATGAGATTGAGTATTGCATTCCTAGTTTCTGTTTTTGACTTAAAACCTGCTCCCAGTCCCTGCCCCCGATCCTAGTCGGGTTTTAAAATCCATATCCATCCCGTCCTCACTAGGGTCTGGTTTTCCTGGCTATGCTCCACCTCCGCTATTTGATTAAAATTTTAAAAAATTTAAAAATAATATAAATTTTTTTATTGAAAAAATCAAACGAAAAGACTAATTACGTAAAAAAATAATAACAAACCCACATTCAAAATATGGGATCATAATTTAAAAATTACAAAACAAAATCAATCAATTCAATTAAAAAATTACAAAATAATATATATTTTTTATTTTTTAATATTATTTATTACGGGACAGGGCGAATATCAGTAATGCCATACCCGTCCCCGCTTTTGGCTATCGGGGAAAACCCAAATCTGAACCCAATAAACTCGATTTTTTCCCATTAAAATTGGGGCGAATTCAGGCGAATACCCACGGGTTCGGATCCTGCTGCCATGCCTAGTTGATTAAATAAAGTGCGTGAATTATTATAAACAACGGTCTTTGATTCTCACGGATAAAATAAATACTAAAAAACCAATACCCAATTAACAACAACTATAATAACATATTTACATGATAACTTAAAGATAAATTATATGAAAGTAGTTTTCTTCCTATAGTGTAAGTTTTCCTAGCATAAAAGATTGTATATGATTGTTAAAATCACTAATACTATGAGGAATTCACAATTAATCGATCCAAATTTGACATACACAAAATGCTCTTATATAATTTACAGGTAATTGCATTGATTCATTTACATTCTCATTGTAAAATTACCATCATCATTTCAAAATACAAGTTGTGTGAAGGCTCTTCAATGTGTCTTATAAGATTATGGAGTCATTTATGTGTAAATCATATAGTAACTTTAATTTCTTGACATTTAATTAAATTAAATAATATATATTTATTACAGTAGGTTTCAACATCAAGAAGTTGTTTCAAAGGAAAAAGCAATTGATACCAGGACAGAGGATAGTCAAAGCAGTCACAACAAAAACAATGGATGGCTGTAGTGAATATTCATTTAATTTACATGCTAAAAAAATACCTATCACAATAACTCATGGGATAATGCCCATGTATTGGTATTCACACAAATAGTTTATATAAAGTAAATGTTATTTCTACTAAACACACATTATTCCTAATAAGAAATTATGTATTTTATGCATCAGAAAAGGGGATGAATTGTATTTCATCTATTGTGTAAGTTGCCAATAGAAAAAAATGTTCTTAAATAAATAATTTTACCTATGGGCATCATCATTGCAATCAGTTTCTTTCTAGTAGTAGAGAGAAATAATTTTATCCTAATTTTATAATTCTGTGATATACTACATCAAAGACCTTTAGTAGTGCTTTCATGCCACTTTTAAGGTTTGCAAGTGCTAAATTTTCTAGCAATATTAAACTAAAAAATGATGCTTTTAAAAGTGTTGAGTTAAGACAACACTTTGTCATAAAGACGTATCATAAAATTACTAGCAATAGAAGGTAAACACATGTTTAGCAGTTTCCTACAGTATTAAAAAAAAGGTTAAATTAGTTTTTTTTTAATTTATTTGTAGATTCAATTTGTTTGGGATTTAATCTTATTATTTATTTTCTAAAAAAAGGTTAAATTAGTTTTTTTAAAATTTATTTGTAGATTCAATTTGTTTGGGATTTAATCTTATTATTTATTTTTTAAAACGATTCAATTTGATTCTATCATTAAAATTGAATCAACGAATCACACTTTGTGGTACTTTAAAATAGTCACAAATGTATATTTACGAAAAAATCAAATTGAATTAATTTTAAAAATTAAAGAACTAAATTAAATCAAAAAATTAGAAAAACAAATCATACCTAAATAATTAATTAAAGGACCAAAATATTAATTTAATTTTAAAAAATTTAAAAAATACTTCCTTATTCATTCAATATCACTCTGTCTCCTTCTCCCGTCTTAGCTTCAAAAACTTTTTTCTTCCCTACCCTTCCAATCCATTCATTCCTCTAGGCCTGATTTTTTTAAGACACATTTTAAAACTTTGTTTGTATGTTATGTTTTCTTAGCTTTATTGGTTGTTGCATTCATCCCCTGAAACACGGTTATTTTATTTTATTCTTCTCATACAATAGTGCATACCAGTCTTTTTTTTTAGTGGATGATCGTTCAATAATATTTTGCTAATTAAAACACTCTCCTGGGGTCTACAGTGGCTAAATCTATCTAACTAAAATTTTCAAATTGACCCAAATAATATTTTAATAGGAGGATTATATATTAAACTGCTAAACGCATTACCAAATAATCTACAATTATCAAGTTAATAATCTCAATCATTTATTTATTTATTTATATATCTAATGACAAAGGTGGTCTACATTAATTAGGACCACTCAAATACTTGTCCAGAGTAGAAGGCAGCCAATCTATAGTCTATACTCTATAGTCTATACATAGAAGAATATTTTTTAAAAAGAAATGTTCACAAAAATGATTTCTAAAAGGAAATTTTACAAATGTCATTCTCTCCGAAGTTCTTAATAATTTAATTGTTTGATAATTTTAATTTTCAAAAATGAGCTAACATGTTTGCCTTCTTAACAATAAATGAGTTTTAAATGTCTAAAATTTCATATCCGATATATTAAGATTTAATTCAAACAAAAATTCAATCAATCAGATATTAAAGAATGCAACCAAATTTTTCTAAATTTTTTAATATAATATATTAAGATTTAATGCAAAAAATAATCATGTCAACCTAATATTAAAACGATGATATTTCATTGCTCTAAAAATTTGTATCCGATATTAATATTTATCAAATTGCTCTTAAAATTTAAATGATATTAAGATTTAAAGAAAAATAATCATATCAATCTAATATTAAAAAGTGACTTCTCATTCGTCCAAAATTTTTTATCCAATTTAAGTTTTAATATATGTAATTACAATATATTTACAATTAATTTGATTACAAAAGTTACATTCCATTTTCAAAATAAATTGATTTGGTTATTTATTTATTATGTAATTATAATAAATTTACAATTATT
This sequence comes from Glycine tomentella, assembly GCA_007407185.1. Lineage (NCBI taxonomy): Eukaryota > Viridiplantae > Streptophyta > Magnoliopsida > Fabales > Fabaceae > Glycine > Glycine tomentella. The sequence continues at coordinate 1,423,357 of PYAF01003105.1, forward strand.
TTACTTAATGTCAAAATGTAGTTATATTTTACTATTTTTAAACGTGATTATTATGAATATAAATTTTTAAGGTTCACTTGGTGGAATTAGGAAAAGCCGTAGGCAGGCAGTGGCAGAGCTTGGAATTTTTTTTAAAGGGGCCAAAGTAATTAAGATACATTATAAAATTAAATGTAGTAATTTGATAATATTTTTATGGTTGATTTTAAGCATTTAAAAATAATATTAAAATATTAATTATTTTATGATATCAAAATAATATTTTTTTGTACTTTATTAATAGCATTTGTAGGCTTTTTTTTTTAATGAAAATTATACTTTTGCATGATACTATTGAATTAAAAAAATAGAGAATTTATTTGTAAATTATTTTTGTGAAGAATTCTTCAAGATATATTAAATTTTTATGTAAAACAAAATTTGTATGAAAATATATAAAATATTAAAATTTACAATGATTTTTAACAAATTTAAGAAAATATTCATATTTTTGTCAATTAATTAATAAAATAGTTTTTTTTTTAATAATGATTCAATAGTTAATATATGAAAAGTATTATTAACGTTTAATATTAGTCATATGTACTTATTTTTATCAAAAGTGAAAATTTAAAATGTAATAATATTAGCATAAAAATTATTTATAAAAATAACAATAACTAAAAAAATGACTAAAAAAAACTTTTAATTTAAGACTTAAAAATGTTGTTCTCCCTCTTTCCTGCTGTTGAAGTGTTTTTATATTGAAATTGGGCAGTATATGCTTATACGTTATAACACATTTCAATTCTTTCCAAATTGCGCAGACACACATAGCAATTCCAGAGGGACGACTTTTTCATTGAAGTGTAAAAGAGAAAAATTTCAACAAGCAAAGCTTTTTTAATTTGCTTAGAATTTGTACCCAAAAAATAATTATAATACATTAAATAAATTGAATATCATATAATATAAGTTTTCCCAGCAAGGCTTTTTATTGAAGTGTATAACACATTTTAATGTTTTTTATTTTCTATGAAATTTATATATTCCGTATAAGTTAATTTGATTAGAATTTGTACCAAAAAATTATTATTACTTAAATTTAATTTAATTATAATAATTTAATAATGAAAATGAATTTTAAAAAATTTATATGTTTTGTCATATTTAAGTCCATTGAATGATAATAATATTCTTTAAACTCATTTATTGAAATGAGATTGAATCTAAAAATGTATGCACTTTAAATTGATTGCCTTGTAACAAAGAAAACTGACCGTAAAAAACGTACAAATTGAATTGATTGCGTGATAATTATATTAGTTAACACAAAATTAAAATAATTATAATAATTACTAGATATTTTCATTTATTGTAGTTTTCACTATGATTGATTAAGTGTTAACTACATTTATCTAAAAAAATGTGTTAACTAAAATAATTAAAAAATGAAAGATACTTGACAGAATAGTTAATTAAAAAATCTTAATATATTAATTTGTATTTTGATTGATAGTATGTAGCAAATTAAAATCTTTTATTTAAATAAACAATTAAAAAATTTAAAAACAAGAGAAATGCAGTATGCAACAAGTTATACTGTCTAAATTAAGCTTGATTTAATTTTCATATACGGAAGACTATTAAGTTTAACATAATTAAAACCTAATTAGTAGTAAAATGACCATTTGTAAATTCTGATTATGTAATGTAAGACCTTAAATTTTAAGCCATGTGATTAAGGTATATAATCATGCATTAGTTTGCCCAAAAGGGAGTATTTAGCAGAAAATCCTGTAAGGGTTGCGGCGTTGATGGCGCCAGGTCTGGCGCTAATGGCGCCAGAGCACTGGAACGTGGCGCCCAGGGCGTCAGGTTCACGCTGGGGGCGCCATGGTCTCTGAAAAGTGGCGCCTGGAGCGTCAGGTTCGCGCTGGGAGCGTGAGAGTCTCTAGAGGTTCACGCTTGGGGCGTCAGATGTGGCGCCAGGGGCGCCAAGTTTTCCAACTGGCGCGGATGGCGCCAGAGGTTCTGGAATATGGCGCTGAGAGAGCCACAGGTCGAGCAAGACCACTATTTAAAGCCCAAAACGCGAAAAACTGAGGAGAAAAGGCTTCTTCTTCCTCCTTCTACCCTAGACCTCCATTGTTGACATCCCCAAGCTTCCTAGAGCCATATATCTTGACCAAAACACCTTCTTATGGCCTATTCTTGTGAGAGAAACATTTGGGAAGCTTGAATCATTCATCATTTCTCTTGAGAAACCCCTTTTGAGTGAGTTTTGGAATCTCCAAAGAAAAGCTCAGAGAACTTGAGCGTGGCTGAGACCCATTACGTGGAAAGGACACAAAAGCTCGAGGAGGTTGTCCTTGGGTTTTCTTTGTCGCCATTGAGGTAAGAAACTCAAGTTTCTCCGTTTGATTTTGATTTTGATTTTGGGGGTTTGCATGAACAGTAACCCATATGTAATGGGGTTAGAATTAGTCCGGGATCCTGTAGAGGATTATGTTCAGGGGGTTGTTGTGATGATGTTAGAGCCTTCAGAAATCATTATTGATGAAGTTTGATTTTGGCTCTGAGCTATGCATGTATAGAGAAAGGGACTGATTACATGGTTACTATGAACCTTGGAGCTGTTGACATGTTGTTCATGGGATAGTGTAGAGGTTGTTTATGAGCTGTTTTAGTTGTATTAAAAGCTCGGTTTTGATATGGCT
>PYAF01003105.1:1426155-1479594 GCA_007407185.1 Glycine tomentella
TGTTGTGATGATGTTAGAGCCTTCAGAAATCATTATTGATGAAGTTTGATTTTGGCTCTGAGCTATGCATGTATAGAGAAAGGGACTGATTACATGGTTACTATGAACCTTGGAGCTGTTGACATGTTGTTCATGGGATAGTGTAGAGGTTGTTTATGAGCTGTTTTAGTTGTATTAAAAGCTCGGTTTTGATATGGCTGGACATGTTTGTATTACCTTGAGCAGAGTCTTAGAAGAGGCTCTGGAGCCTTGGTTAGGCTGAGAGGGATTCCGTTGAGGGTCTGAGAATCACTTGTGAAGTGATTAGTTATGTGTCCTGTGGAAAGGATTATAGTTCCTTTCGTTCTAACGGCTTAGGACCGTTATTGATACGCTATGTGTTTGCTTATGTAGGACGTGAGCTTGATATGTATGACTATGAACTGTTCAGCCTGTGATAGGCGTGGTTGACTATTAGATTGACTGTGAATTCTGGGAATGAATAGAATCCTATGGTAGTAGGATAGATGACATGAGATTGAGTAAGACCTGATGTGAGATGTTCCTGTTATATAGATGTAGCCTCCTAATTAGAGATGTTCCTATATATACAGATGTAGCCTCATGTAGATTGATGAGATCCTGGCAAGAGATGTTCCTAGTATATAGATGTAGCCTCCTACTTGGAGATGTTCCTATATACCTAGATGTAGCCTCTGTAGGATAGTGATGGAGACCTGCCATGAGATGTTCCTAGGATATAGATGTAGTCTCCTAATTGGAGATGTTCCTATATGCCTAGATGTAGCCTCTGCAGGTAGTGGATTATGCTATAAACGGTTGTGGGCCGTGCTTGGGTCACCTGAGTATTGACAGGTGGATGTGATTTGAGATTTCTGATTGTTTGATGATTGTGAGAATGATGTTCTGATGTTGAATTTGAGAGTGGTTGGTTTGGATATACTATTTCATGTATATGTTTGAAGTGAACCAGGATAAGGAAATACCTTCAAGGGCCCTGAGTTTATTGGGATTTTATATCTCACCCTTTGTGGGACTTATATTTTTGCAGGTGATTCCTCAGGAGGAGCAGATAGATCCCAAGGCAAGAAGCTTATGCATGGATAGTTATGATTTGTAAACCTTAGGCTAGATGACATGAGCATGTGACTCTGATGTGTTTGTATACTGCTTTTGATTTTGTTTTGTACCCTGTGATGGGGGAGATGTATGTACAGTTTTGTACTAAGACACAAAAATTTTATGTATATTCACCATATTATAATGTACATAGTTATGTTAGTGATATTTGATGACGTCACTCTTACGTTATGCTTTCAAACTGCTTAAACTCTGATGTTTATAGTTAATGATAATAATTAAGGCAGGTTATGACCCTGATTTTAGACGGGGTGTTACATGTAATCTATTAATTAATTATTTTAATTACCAAAAAGACTAAATAATGTTTAATATCATATATCAGTAAAAGGAGAGAGTATATTTTCAAGTATTTTAAGATACATTAGCAAGATAATAATTATGAATGAAAAATTTATAAAGAAAAGAGAACATAAATCAAATGAGCATTGTTTAAGTGTAAGTTGGCATGAGTTTCTCTTCACAATAATTAATAATTAAAAGAATTATACTTTTAATCCATAATTAAAATAAATATTTAAAAACTTAATTATAAAAATTTTTAATATAAAAAAAACATTCATTCATAAATAATATTTACCACAGATCATACACTCTAGTGTATATATACACAGTAGACGCTTCAATTATTTTGTGCATGTGAGTGGAGTCCACATCCAATTTTTTTAATTCTTGGAATCTACGAATATGCATGAAGCTATGTGCGGAAATGAATAATCCTAGGTTCGTAACTTTGACGGTGGCTGTATGGCCAACTTTTAGGATTCATTTCTTTTATTCTATCCTATATTTTAATTAAAATTCATGATTTAATTTTCATGTTAATATAAAAAATTTATACTATAAAATAATAAAAATTTATGATGAGTATGATTTTTAAAGTGATTATAATAAAAATTAATAAATTTATTATATACGACAATCTCGATAATTTAATAACAATGTATTTTTTATACTATATCAGTGCTTTAAATTATTTTATCATATTTAATTTTACTTATTGGGATAATTTAATAACAATGTATTTCTTATACTATACCACCGCTTTAAATTACTTTATCAGATTTAATTTTACGTATTGGTCATATATGTTAATTAAGGATTTTCTTTTAAAAAAATGTTCATTAAGGATTAAGGAATGCATATTTTTCAATATGTAGGCCTTATCGTAAAAATATATTAAATTTAAAATTATAAATAATAAAGTAAGTTATTGATAACAATTATTTTAGATGTATTTTTGTTATAATAACGACATTGAGAGATTAGAACTTTAGATTTCATGCATATCTCCTAAACTCTAGTAGGTTTGATACATATTTTGTTTGATTAGCTGAGAAAAAAAATGTTTTGTTTGATTATTACGAAAACTGTAATAAATGATTTATTGATAACTATTTTGAATGCATTTATTGTTTGGATATCATGAAAATCTATTAAATTAAAATAAAAACCATAAATCAATTGAGAGATATTTTTAAAAAATTCTCTAAAAATAAACTTCAATACAAGCTCTATATTTTGATAAAAACTTACTATTCGAGCTAATATATTTTGGTAAAGTTACAATAATGATATTAATTTGATACTATATAGAATTTTGAAAAGAAAAAAAAAAATTGAGAGAGAGGGTGTCAATTGATAATTTTCCACCACTCCACTGTATATCACGAGCATCCTACTATTTGTCAAACATATGTACATTTGCTTTTTCTGAAAGAGACAACGGCACGAAATGTAACCTCATAAAAAATAAATAAATGTTATCATTTTGTAGTCCTTCAATTTCTCTATGAATAAAAATTACAATAAAAATTAGAGAGAGCCAGAGAAAAATAGGAGATGTGATGAAAAAAAAATATTGCTATATAAATTGCCAAATAAATTATTCTATAAATGAAACAACTTTTGTAATGTATGTCTCCCCAATGAAATTCTTACAACCCGATACTTTTTAAGACTTGTACAAATAATATTTTGCGGAAAACAGTTTATATATTATTTTAAAATATCATATTCAAGTCTTTCTTTGTAAGCTGTACATATATAGATGGAAAGAACTATATATTTTGATACGAAAGTAAGAAAAATAAAATTGAGTTATATAATTATAAATAGACAATCAAATTTAAATATTATATGTCCAGATTTTTTAAAAGTCTCAATAACTTATATATTTTAATATAAGTATTAATAATAAGATCTAATGATTAATATTTTTTTATTATTAATAAAAAGCCTTCTTGCTATATACCTCCCCTATATGTGCGTTTTTTGTTTATTTTTTTTCCTGAATTCTACCCTATATATGCTATAGCGTTATATTTATTGAATTTCTTGCAACAGCGGGCATATAATACCGATATATGTACAAATTTTAATATTTACATACAAACTGTATAAATAATTTCAGAAAAAAAAAGATCATTTTTAGTTTGCCACTTAAACCATTTGTTATGACGGCATAAAACCTACCTGAGGTCTAAAATTCGAATTCAACTTCGTATTAATATTATTATTATTATTATTATGGTAAAAAAAAAATCCACAATTTATCAATTCTATTCTATAAATTGTCTACATGAATTGTATCAAAACGTCATGCCCCTGGTATAACATTTGCGGGAAAAGAAGGGGGAAAAAAGTTGAAAACACTATGATGATGATGAAAAGCTTTGTTCTGGCGACTGGTTGGAGAAGAAATATTGTAGAAAGTGAAAATCTGGGTGCTATGCGCGTTGATTGTTGTTGAATTGAATTCCTTTTTGTCCCCACCTCACTTGTTATAAACAACAACCAATTTCTCTCCTTCTTCTCAGCTACTTTTCTCACTGCTTTCGTGTTTTTTTTTTCCTCTCTCTTTGTAGCACAACAACATAGTTATTAGTTAATACTTAATAGCCTCTGATTTCTTCTTGCTACCAAAATCTCACACCTTCATTACATCATCATTCATAAATGGCTCACCCCACCTCATCATCAGGTTTTGTCACCTTTCTTCTCTCTCTCTCTCTCTCTCTCTCTTTTTCCTTGCCCACATTTTTTGTTTTTTATGTTCTTGTATTGTAACTATTATGATTATTATTGTTATCATTTATTTGTTTATTTATATGGGTTGGAGCTAGAATTTTAAGATAAAGATTGATCTTTTGAGGTTTTATGGATGGTGGGTTTTGCTCTTTTTTGAGATTTGTTGGACTGAATCAAAATAGAGAGATCTTTGTTGAGTGTGTCGGTGTGAATGTTTTGTTCTGCTGATTGGAACTGTTTATCTTTTGTCAAATGTGTGTTCAATTGTTCATGGTTTGTGAATGAGAAATGAAGCCTCTGGGGTGTGATTTCCATGCAGAGATACGAAATCATGATGATGTGGTCTTTCTGTAATCACTGCTGATGTTAGCATTTTTATGGGGGGTTCTATGCTGCAGTTTATTGTATTTGGATTTTTTTTTTTTTGGGATGAAGCATGGTTTTAAATTGCAATCCTCCTCACAGTTTCATCGTGTTACTTGATAAAAAAAAAATTATGTACCCCATTGCCGAGAGGCTCCTCGTTATGCGAAGGTAAGGGGAGATGGATATTGTACGCAACCTTACCCTTGCATATGCAAAGAGGCTGTTTCCAGATTCGAACCCATGACCAACAGATCACCAAGGCATAACTTTACCGTTGTGCTAAGACTTGCTCTCATCGTGTTACTTGGTATTGCGGGAAATTGTAGATAGATGCTGCTAATGCAGCTGGAATTGTGGTCACTATGCTGTTGCGAAGAGCCGTAGGATATTGCAGAAAATGGCAATTGTAGAAAAATGCAACTGATGTGGCTGCAATTGCAGTCACGGTGCTGTCACAGAGAGCCCAATGACCTTAACTTTGCGGCTGAAAAGCACGGTCACAGACCACTTTTTAAAACCTTGGGGTGAAGAGATTTCTTATGTTATGTATGCATGGGATCTGTGTGATTCAGTCCAGGGCATATATTGAGAGAATAAATGGGTACTTTGAAAGTACATAATTTGAATTAATAATGGAATTGAAAGTCATGTTTGCTAACTGTTTACAAGTGGTATTCAAATTCAAAATACAATCTGTTCTCTGAGTCTTTGTGAATTTTGGTAACGGGAGTGGAAGGGCATATGACATAGCAGAACACATATGAGTTGATTATTCTAGTTCTTGAAGTGTTCAATTTTTTTACTTTTTTTCTCTGAAGTCTGAAATCACATTGTTACTAATGAAAAGTTATGACAAACCATGGCTCATGTTGGTCTGAAGATACTGCTTGTGTGCAGGTCAATCCAATGATCTCACAAAACAAGATTGCAAGGAAACAAGTTCAGTGGTTGTTTGCTTTGGGGAAATGTTAATAGACTTTGTTCCAGTGGTGGGAGGAGTGTCACTGGCCGAAGCACCCGCTTTCAAGAAAGCTCCTGGTGGTGCTCCTGCCAATGTGGCTGTTGGTATCTCTAGACTAGGAGGTTCATCTGCTTTCATAGGCAAGGTGTAGTTTTCAATCAATGTTCATTGGTCTTGTTGGTTATATGATTTCTTCACTTTCTTGTTACTATCTATGTGCACATAGTCCTGGATGATTTGGCCAAATCCGAATATTTATACATATTTGCAATATGCTATGTTTGAAACTAAGTAGTTATGAAAAAGCTTTTTCCTGTACACGTGTTCTTAGAAGGAAAAAAAAAGGAGGAAAGAAAATGCTTGCTTGAACTACTAGTATAGAAAATCACATCTTAAGTCACTGTCATCTGTTTATTAGGTTGGAGCAGATGAATTTGGGTACATGTTGGCTGACATTTTAAAGCAGAACAATGTTGAGACTTCTGGCATGCGGTTTGACTCTAATGCAAGAACTGCATTAGCTTTTGTTACACTTAGAGCGGATGGCGAACGTGAGTTCTTGTTTTTCCGCAATCCAAGCGCTGATATGCTCCTTCAAGAGTCAGAACTTGATAAAGATCTCCTAAAGCAGGTGTTTTGAATATCTGTTTGTATTTTATGAAATGTTGCCCCAAGATCTTTGATCTAAGTCAGGATATTCATATTATTTTCAGGCTAGAATATTCCATTATGGCTCCATCAGCTTGATTGATGAGCCATGCAAGTCAGCTCACCTTGCTGCTATGAGCATTGCCAAAAACTCTGGTTGCATTCTATCATATGATCCAAATTTGAGATTGGCTCTATGGCCTTCTGCAGACGCCGCTCGGAAAGGCATAATGGATATATGGGATCAAGCTGATGTCATAAAGGTATAACATATGTGACCAAGATGTTCTTATATGATCTTCTAATGCTACTATACTAATCCATTTAAATTTACTCTCTACTATATTGTTTAATTTTGAAAATAAGAATTCTGTTATTCCTTTCTATTTTCCTTAATAGTGCTGACATGGTATCTTCCTATGTATGTACAGATAAGTGAGGATGAGATTACATTTTTGACTGGTGGTGATGATCCTTATGACGATAATGTAGTTTTGAAGAAACTTTTTCACCCAAATCTCAAGCTTTTAATCGTTACTGAAGGTTCACAGGGTTGCAGATATTACACCAAGGTATGCTACCATAACCATTTGACTATGATGTCACCCATCTCATTGGAATCACAATTTCTCTTTTCGTCTTTGGTTTGTTTTGTGGGGGTGTGTGCGCTACTGTGCTTGTATGTACGTACAGTCATGAACAAATATCATATGCCCCTTACACTAATAAGTTATGGGCTGAATTAATTGCTGTGACTTGTGAGTATGAATACCAATACACTTAATGACTACAAGTAACTAGTGAAAACTATTATGAAGTTTTCTTTTTACGACTCACCCATGTCTTCTTTTTTGCGCCTTGTGAATCATTGTTAGGCTAATTGTGATTGCCAAAATTTCTATGCAGGCATTTAAGGGCAGGGTTTCAGGTGTTAAAGTTAAACCTGTAGACACAACTGGAGCTGGCGATGCATTTGTTAGTGGGATTTTACACTGCATAGCTTCTGACCAAACTATTTTTCAGGTATTTTTGAATTTTGACTTGTTCTGGTTTTAGATTAAATTGACCTGGCTCCATCTGTATCTCATACAGTACAATACAAATTTATGGAGCCATGTTCTGATATTGCTCTTTCTGGTCATAATTTCTGTAGATGTTGACTTTGTAAGCTATATAATTGTGCAGTCTAGTTGTCTATTCATTTCCTAAAGTGTTCTAGGACAGAGTCCTTATCCTTTTACTTTTGGAATCAATTGATGAAGGAAATAACTAAGGAATAAAGAAACTGAAGTTGGAGATACTTTTATGACATTTATTCATTGAGAATCAGCAGTTGCAAATGGAATTGGATTATTATTTCCTGCTAATTGCTATTCAGGATTTCTATTACTTCAATTCAAGAATGTTTTATGCTGCAACATGAATTCTGGTGGAAGTCCTTAAACCACACGTTTGTTTATTATTTAGTGCCATACTCTTTAGGTGAAGTGTGCTAGATAGAAGCTTTACAATGGTGGAAGATGTACTTACGTTAAACCAGATGTTTATTCATAATTCAGTGGCATAGTGTTTAGGTGCACCGTGCAAGATTTGAAAAAAAAAAAAAAGCTTAAATATTTAATATGTTCAAGGTCCCTACAGTGTTTTAGTCTGTAATTTTTACTTTTTTTTTTTTTTATCTCTGCAATGTTTGTCACACCGGTTTTGGTCCTTGCTATTATCAACATATTTTATATCTGCAAATATAGCAATTTTAGTTCTTTGTCCTTGCAAAATATTATAGTTTTTGTTTTTAGACCATGTTTCTTGAATTGGAAACAATATGATCAGTCAATTAACTATATATATATGTGTGTGTGTGTATGTATACTTTTATCATCATTCTTGCATAGGAATTTATGCATTTATTTTTTGGTTGGCAGGATGAGAAACGTCTTCGGAAGGCTTTATATTTTGCCAATGTATGTGGTGCCCTCACTGTAACTGAGAGAGGTGCAATTCCTGCACTACCTACAAAGGAAGCTATCTTGCAATTCTTACTAGAAGCAGCTGTAATTTAAAAGTATTGACAGATTTTTGTTATAATTTGTTGTTAAGCTATAGCTTAGGTGATGCTGAATTCTTTTTTCCCTTTTTAATTAAAATCTTTGGCTATGTAATTTTCTTATACAAATTCAAGTTTTCCTTTGCTCTCAAGTTTTGGGATGTGTAACAGCTAAGCTCACAAGTTTTCTTTTGCTCTCAAGTTTCTTATATAATAACAGTGAATGAAACTTACATATATAGTGAAACTCACATGAATTTCACTCAATAAAAGAGTGTATGGCAAAGAGAGGCTTAAAAAAATGTTAATAACATTTATTTTTGAAAACATTCAATGAACATGTAGATTAAAACCTCATCAGGATCTTGACTTAAGATTTTAACAGTGTAACTTTAACTCAATATTGACAAGAGGAAATCCAGTGTTATACATACTTGGCACTTAGGCAAAGGTAACAAAATTTTGCATACTGAAATTTAAGAATTGTATGTATCTATATTCCTATAACCAGAAGGAAAACGATAAAAGAAATCCTTAAATAAAAAAAAAAAAGATAAAAGAAATTTTTGAAAAATAATCCAAAAATAGAAAAATCGTATATGCTAAAAAAATTAAAGTAACTTTCGGTATATTACTAGAAAAGTGATGTGAAAAAATATATTTTTCTATATTTAATAAAAAAAATAAAAATATATTTGAAGAATAATAGATTATTGAAAATGCTAATTTATAAATTAATGAGAATAAAGGTTTCTCATTTTTACAAAAAGGAATATATATTTTTTTCAAGACAATTAAGCATAAAGTTATTAAACTTTTTCATATTAATTAACAACAAAATGTTATGTTTAGAAAAATTAATAATAAGTTAATATACTTTTGGATAAAAAATAGGAATTAGAAATTTAGAAAGAAAATTAAGAAAGAAAGAAAGGATTGGGGTTGTGTTGGGGTGGAAGAGAGGGCTTGTTGGTGGATCCGATTCAGAAAAAATGGGTTCAAACCCGTCGTTTGTCCCGGAGATCGGACCCGATGGTCTTCCCCGAGAATCTTCCGTTATCAGTTACACAGAACAGGTTCTCTCTCTCTCTCTCTCTCTCTCTCTCTCTCTCTCTTCATTCTTCGTTTTTTCAATCTCTCACAATCTCATTGCTTTATTTGCAGATAATCCAAGCAGAGCAGCTTCAATTGAAGAAGTAAATGCTGCTACTACTTAATTCGTTGTTTTAATTTTGATCATTTCATGTTTATAATTTAATAATATATTGAGCATTGTTGGTGCTAAACGATTCACACGGTTTCTCTTTAGTGGAGATTTCTAAAGACAATGATAAATGGGGAAAAAATAATTAACATTGGCTTGATTTTCTACAAATTATTACTAATAAATTGAAACAATTTTTTTTATAAAGCAACAGATATAGTTTAAGTGCATGTTTGGGTATCCGTTACAAACGGATGCTGTGGCAAAAATGAAGTTTGCAAAAATATCTTCACCCTTCCTTTTGTGTTCAGTTTGTGTGAACCATTGTATTTGGTCACGGAGTTCATGCACAACAAGTTGAACGGGAAACCAAACATGCTCCAAGACTTTAAGCAGATGTAGCATTTGAAAAAGGGAAAATGAACTATATTCTGTGGTTAAAGAGGCCTTTCTTCTACATCACTGAATATCTTCTATTTTTCCCTTCATTTTTTTAAAATATTTTTAGGTACATTCAAGAAAACTATACTAAAATTCGTGATGTGGAGCGTGAGCTTGCAAATCTTGGATTGGAGTTGAAGCTTACATCTGGACCAAAGAAAGCAGGTTTTCATATGTCATTGCATAAATTAAGAGCTGCTCCTGTTCCTCCTAGTTGTAATTAATGAAATGTGAAATGACTTTGCTTCATTTTTATATGCCATGCTTACTTTAAGCGCTGGAACATATGAGAAAGAAGATAGAGGCATCAACCGAGAAAATTCGTGTGGCAAAGATAAATGAAGAACAGGCACGGAAGGTATGTTACTTTAATGTGCTACTGTTAACTTTTTTTCCTGCTGCTTTAATGATATCTATATTTTTGAGGTATAGGTGACTTGTAGTATGGTATATCTGTGTAACTGCCGTTTTGCTGCGTGACATCAGTTCTTGAGGTTACAATGAGATCTACAAAGAGGCTGGAGAAAGAAATGTTAACAGAGTATTGTGCTGCTTGTAAATAGCTTGGATGATTTTCTTAAATGTTGTTTTACTTTTTATTATGACTAGTAGAAATGCAGAATTGTTGTCTCAGCAGTGCATTCATCATTCTGAATAAGAAACAAGGATTGGAAAAATAGGTTGGATGTATTTTTACTCGAAAACTCATTTAATCACATAAATTGGAAATAAAATCTACTTTTTAACATTTAACCTCAACAAGTGTGTGCACTCGTTCTTGTTTCTAAATGCATTTATTAATGGTAAATAAAGAATAAACCCTCATTCTAGTCTCAAAAATTCTGAGTGTATCACTTTAGTCCTTGTCATTACAAAATTCTCACTTCAGTTCTTGACTTCACAAAGTCATTCATTTTAGTCTTTTTTCACTTCATATTCCACTGTTATTTTGCATAAAAAAAATACTATATGAATGCCATTTTGCAAAGTCAAGGTCAAGGACTAAAGCAACAGATATTAACAGAGTTATGGATAAAATGAGAGTTTACATGGTAAACAAAAGACATTATTACTTATACTAACTAGTTTTCCCCTTTTCTTTATCAATAACATGTTTGGAACAACTTTTTTAAGGGAAATAATAGCTTGTTTTTCAAAAACTCTCTTAGGAAGCCAAAGTAAGTGTGATTATTTACTCAAAATAAGTTTAACCAAATGCACATTAAAAAATAAGATTTTTTAACCATTATTTGTCTCAACAACATATGCATTAATTGGTTCTTCTTTACTTTTTCTTGATAAAGTTATTATTTACTTTTTAAATTGATCTCCTTGGTATCTTATTTTTTAATTATAAATTTTACAAATTTAAATCAGCATGGATGGCTTATGATTTAGATAAGAGATTTACGGTCTAGGAAATTTAATGGATGATTTGAGAATTGATCATCAAAAACATTGATGAGCATCATTAAATACCTTTCCCATTATAGTATATGTTGACTGCATGTGCCGCAGGTGAGGGAATCCACATCAAAAGCAGTGCAAGAAGAAGAGGCAATAAAGCAGAAGCTATGTGAAGACTTAAGCAAACTGGTCAATAGATTGTTAAACAAAGACTTAATGACATATAAGTTCTGTTTGGATAAGCTTCACAGTACTTATAGGAGAAGAAAATAGAAAGGTAAAATGAAATAAGCTTCTCTCATGAGGTAAAATTAGCTTATACATAGTTAAAACCAACTTTTTAGAGAAGCTTTTCTCATTTAGCTTTTTTAGAAAGTTGATTTTAACATATGCATAAGCTGATTTTATCATACAGATGAAGCTTGTTTCATTTTTTCTTCCTTATTTTCTTCTGCTATAAGTGCTTATGGAAAAATTTATCCAAACAGGGTCATAATATTCTACATTTTCATCTTGTGTTTTGATGGTAACATTCTTTTATAGGTCAAAGAGAGCAATAACTCTCAGTTGTCTAGGCTAGAGGAATTAAAAAGACGATCGGAAGCTATGAATCCAAATCAACATTCAATTAGTCTTCATAGTGTATGTTATTCTTATGACACTCATGATTCTCGGATCTATATAGTCAATAGCTTTTAACTTCTATGGAATTATGTAATTGATAGCCTGAAATTTTGCATTGGTAGTTGACCTGAGGTACATTCTTTATACTTATCGGTCTGCATCTGTCTTTTGAGGATGTCTATTCTCAATCTTATCAAACCTGCCTCCAAGATCAAAATCATGAATACATATAACATATAAGGTATTGTTCAAACCATTGAACTGACTTAATCATGAATGCATCAAAATCATTACAGATCCAACGAAATTGATTTTAATAATAATTTAAAGGCTAAAATATGTTTTTCGTTCCTATAAATATCAAATAATTTGGAATCCATCCTTGCAAAATTTTTGGTATGTTTTTCATCCTCATAAAATTGAATTTTTTTGTTTTTTGGCCTAGAGTTAGGCTTGGACGAATTCGAGCCTAAGTATCTTATGTGTGTCCACTAAAAATTGGACACGTGGAGCTGTCACCAACTCGCGCCAAACATCACCCCCTCACCATTCACGACCAACCACCACCCTACCCATCTCCTTCAAGTTGCGTCGCCACCTGCACCACTTCCTCCACCGCGCGCTATTACCCGCATGAGTCACCCTCTGCACTGCTGACCCTGATGCCACTAGATTTGATGGTGGTGTTTGGTTGGTGCGGGTAGTGGCACACGGTGGAGGAGGTGGTGCAGGTGGTAGTGCAATAAAAGAAAGGGTGGTGGTTGTTATGGGTTTGGGAGAAAGGGATATTTTGAAAAAAAAAAAGAATCCTACAATTTGTGGCGGTTTCTTAACGGCCACAAATTGCTTTTAATAATTTAAGTTTTAAAAAATGTCACATACGCTTGGATTCATCCAAGCCTAGCTCCAAGCCAAAAAACAACACATTTCAATTTTGAGGACGGAAAATATACCAAAAATTTTGTAAGGATGAATTCTAAACTTTTTGATATTTATAGGGACGAAAAATATATTTTAGCCTAGTTTAAACTATTCACTTTGTCCCTATACTATAGTTGTCCTCATTTTAAGTTTTAGTCTCTATACAAGAAAATTGTAAGTTTTAGACTTTTAGTCCTTACATTACAGTATTTTATAACAGTTTATCACGACCAGAAAGCTTTTGTAGCGATTTTATTATCAAATGGGTTGTCATATAGAAGCGAATGTGCATTGGTTGCATGACTTCTCCACTAAAAATATATTTCTTTCTAGCTTATCATTGACTAAACATGTAGATAATCTTGCATCATTTGTTTCTATCTGATACGTGGTACTTGTCCTATGAAATTTATTCATATTTTTCAGGTGAATGTTAAAACCTTGCATGTGAAGTATGCTAGGATGGGAGATTAAGTTCTTCTCTGGATAGTGCAATCCAAGATGGCTCCAGTGTTTCCAGCACAAGGGAATCAAATGGAGGATCAGTTGGGAATGTTCCATACCAAAATAATGGTCAGAAAGTTCCAGTGACCAATGAGCATAAACTGCAGCCTCCTAGTGAAGGAGAAGGAAGAAACAAAAAGAAAGTTAACTTTCAAAAGAGGAAAAGGAATTGGTGCAATTCCCAAAACTAGGTCTTCAACTCCTGAGTGGACTGGTTCCCACTTTAACATAGATGGAAGAACCTGAGAGTACTATGGTAATACGTTACTGCACTAAATACATTTTTGATTGAGAATTCATTAGGGTCGGCACAAGGTAACAACATTTTCTTTCCATTTTCTATTCTTTATACACCTTAACATGGAAATGTCAATTCCCCTCAATTTTTGTAACATTTTGTTGACAATTGACACAGAATGACTGAGCTGATGATTTATTTGTGCTAGACTACTCGTACAAACTTGTGGATAGGATATTTTTATGAAAGAACATATAAATTCATCAAGGTGGATTCGTCCTTCTGACTTATTGATATGCAAGCTGGAAACCTCAATTTTAATTTCTTTGTTTTTGTTAAATTGAGATATTTGAATTTAATTAATTTGAATTCATTTGAATTTGTAAATCTATAACTGATTATAGATAGGAGAAATGTTAGGAAGTTAGTTTTAGTTTTTTGAAATTTAAATCTTATCAAAGGTCGGGATCTATATGTATAAATACTCTCATTTGAGGATGAAATGAAATAGAACAGAAACACTTTAAATTGACATGGCACCAGAGTTGTGTTATGCTCTAGGGAACTATTGATTATTTTCCTTAGTCCCACCTTGTATTGTTTTTTCCCTCCTTACCCATCCTTTATTGAGTTTTTTTTACCCATACTCGAAACTTCCGGCCTACCCTCTTTCCCAAAATCCTAATTCCCTCATTCTCCCAAATAGATCCTCCACCCCACTCCGATTCTGCCACCACCAATCCTTCCCCAAAAAACCCCTTTCTTACCCCAAATATTGTGATTCATCAAGATTACTCATCTCTTTCCTTAACCGTCATCTTGGATGATTTCAATTACCCATTATGGTCGCAACTAATGGATATGCATATTGGTGCACGCAACAAATCTGGGTTTCTTACCTGCAAAATTTGGAAGCCTCTTCCTTCTGATCCTTCCTATGATGTCTAGGTTACCGACAACAAGAGAGTTAAAAGTTGGTTGATTGATTCTATGAACCCTAGCCTTATGCAACGCTTTATTCGCTTGGAAATCGCACACGAAATTTGGGATGCAGCCTCTCGGACATTCTACAATGGGTCTAATGAAACCTGCTTATTCAACCTGAACCAGCGGTTGTTTCCCACGAAGCAAATGGGTAGGCCTCTCTCTACCTATTATAATGAACTTCTCTCTTTGTTTCAAGAAATCGATCATCGTTTGCAATCCTCCAACACTGTGGACGGTGTCATCCATGGTCACTTGGCCCTCTCTCGCCTTCGTGTTCACATTTTTTTGGCCGGATTGGACTCTAACTTTGATCAAGTTCGTGGAGAAATTCTTCAGAAGGACCCCCAAACTTGACCTTGAGAGCACTTATGCCTATGTCCGTCGTGATTTCCCCCAATGCCAGACCATGGGTGCTCCTAAACCTACTTCTAATGGCACGACATTTTTTTCTCATCAAGCTTGGGTTCCTAATCACCTTCGCAATGATAAATCGTCTGGTAAATCCTCTTCACTTGTTTTGCACTAATATGCTTTAGCTACTAATCAATTGTCTAGTATCTATATTTCAACTAATATGCAGGATGCAGTTGCTAATCCAAAATGGAAGGAAGCCATGAATGTGGAAATGGATTCACTAAAAAAAAAAATTCAACTTGGGAAATAATTCCTCTTCGTGAAGGGAAACAGACCATCGGTTGCAAGTGGATATTTACTTTAAAACTCAAAGCAGATGACAGTTTAGACAAATATAAGGCCATACTTGTAGCCAAAGGATATACACAAAGATTTGGCATTGACTATCAATAAACTTTTGCACTAGTAGCCAAGCTTAACACCATCAAAATTTTAATTTCCATTGCAACAACAAGAAATTGGCATTTGAAGCAGTTTGATGTTAAAAATGCTTTCCTAAATGGTGATTTGGAAGAAGTTTATATGGATATCCCAGCGAGTGTTGAAGGAGCAGGAGGAAATCAAGTGTGTAGATTAAAAAAGTCCCTCTATGGGTTGAAGTAGTCCCCAAGGGCTTGGTTTGGCATATTTTCTCTTGCAATGAAGAAATTCATTTACAAACAAAGCAACTCAGACCATACTTTGTTTACAAAACGCAAGGATGGAAAGGTAACTATCTTGATTGTTTATGTGGATGATATTATAGTAACTGGAGATGATAATTGTGAAAGAAAATTGTTAGAAAAATATCTAGCAACTGAATTTGAAATGAAGGATTTGGGGCACTTAAAGTACTTTGTTGGCATTGAAGTGGTGAGGTTGGATCAAGGAATCTATCTATCATAGAGAAAACATGTACTTGATTTACTTGCATAGACAGGGATGTTGGCTTACCAACTTGTGGAAACCCTAATTGAAATAAACCACACACTTGGGATTTCTCCTAATCAAATTCATCCAAACATTGACAAATACCACAGATTAGTTGGAAGATTGATCTATCTAGCACGCACTAGACCTACTATTGCATATTCTATCAGTGTAGTTAGTAGATTTATGCACTTTCCAAGTGAAGATCATATGAATGCAGCTTATCGGATCTTAAGATATCTAAAAGGAACACTTAGAAAAGGGTTGTATTTTTCAAAACATAACAAACTGACGGCTGAAGGCTTCACTGATTCAGATTGGGCTGGGGATAAGACTACAAGACAATCAACCTCAAGTTATTTTACTTTTGTAGGAAGTAACTTGGTTACTTGGAAAAGCAAAACACAAAAGGTGGTGGCTATATCACTTGCAAAAGTCGAATTTAAAGGCATGGCTTTAGGAATTTGTGAATTATTGTGGGTAAAAGGTGTTCTAAAGGATATTGGAATTAGTTATGACGAACCAATGAAGTTATATTGTGATAACAAGGCATCCATACAGATCGCATACAATCCAGTTCAACATGATAGAACTAAGCATGTTGAGGTAGATAGGCATTTTATTAAAGAGAAGCTGGACCAGAAAATTATTGAGTTGCCGTTTGCAAAATCTGAAGATCAACTTGCTGATGTGTTGACCAAAGCAGTATCTGCCAAAGCATTTAACTGATTATAGATGAAAACAATGTGAATACACACAATAACCAAGAGGAGGTGAATTGGTTAAAACATAGTCTTTAAAATTTCTTTAAAACAAGCAGCAGATTTAGGATATTTATCACAATTAAACCAAGAATGCTTCAATCAATCACACCACTCAACCCAAGAAAACAATTACTAAAAGCTTCACTTGTTAAGTACTAAAGAATTCACCAAGAATCACAAATTAAGATGATAAGAAGAGATTAAAGAAAGTAATCAACACAAAGAGCTATACTGGTTCACCTCTCAACAAGAGAAGTTACATCCAATTTTTTCCAACCAAACATTGGTTAAAGTTTCACTATTAACAAAATTTGTTCTTTACAAGTTTACTAAAGATCACCCTTTATCAACCCTAGATAAAGAACTGAAATCTAAAACCCTATTAGACTTCTAATAATCAAGACATAGAGAACTCTTCTCTGTTCTTCCCTATAGAGAATCCTACTCTAGAAAAGTTTTAAAGAACCTCTTTGTAATAGTTACAAACAACCAAAAATACAAAAACAAATTTACAAGCAAAGCTAATGAAGAGAGACAACCTGATGATCCAATAATTATGAATGAATATATGATTTACCAATCAAAGTTGAAAATGAAAAACAATTTCAGAACTTCCTCTCCAAATGTTTCTTTGAAATCTTGCCTAAGAAATCTTTCAATACACCATGAAGATTTGAATATGTGGGACAAGAACTTTAGAACTCATATTATCTTTTCTCACTTTCAGAAAACTTATGAAAACTTTGAAAAATCTCAGAGTTATAATCTTGTAAGTTTCATAAAACCCATAAGCTATTTATAACAAACTGATGTAACTGAATGTAATCGATTAAATCGCCTAAGTAATCGATTAAAACTTCATTTGTATCGATTGAAAACAAATTTTGTCGATTAAAATGTTCTTTAGTTTTCTGGAAATGTTATATGAACATAGTAATCAATTATTTTAACTTGTAATCGATTACTACAGAGATTCATTGTTTCATAAATGAACTAAGTAATCGATTACTGATAAATTGTAATCGATTAACACAGTCAAGTTATGTTTTGTGTTTATACTGAGTAATCGATTACTTAATGCTAGTAATCAATTATTTTGTTCTTCAAAGCACAGGTAATAGATTACTAATATAAAGTAATCGATTAATACAATGAAAATAGTTTTTTCAAAAACTTAAAACCATAAGCACTTTACTTTGATACAATCATGAAATCTTAAACCTTTTCACAAACCATGTGCTTTTATAAAATAATGAATGCAAGTAAATGAATGTTTATGCAATGCAAAGGATCATAGGATGATTCTCTCCTACATCAAGCAATTACAAATGTCTTCAATTGAATGCATGTACAAAGCTAAAACACATCCAAGCTTTAGCATACATCTTGGTCCTTTTTCAAACTCTTCCTGTATCTAACAATAGATAGGAAAAATGTTAGGAAGTAAGTTTTAGTTTTTTGAAATTTCGATCTTATCACATGTCAGGATTTATATGTATAAATACTCTCATTAGGATGAAATGAAATGGAACATAAACACTTCAAATTGACAGTTTTGAACTGATGATTGACCCCCACCCTCTTTTTTTGCTTGTTCTTGACAAATGTTATGATAATCTTCTGATGAAATGAAACAATTGCCTTTGCTTCACAGACGTCTCTAGAAAGTGCAGTGCGTGTTTGGTTCAAAAGCTTCCGAAGAAAACTTGAAAAAAATATGATCTTTTTCAACTTTAATCTTTAACAAACATGGTAAGGGGAAGAAACTAATTTCCACTTTGACCACATGATAAGTTTGTAGTTCAATTGTTATCCGTTCATTTCCTTTCAACATTTGGGTTTTACGTGTGATTTAACCACACTCATTCAAGTTGTACCAAATTTCTACTTATGAATACAATGGATACAAAATGGTTAAATATGATTTTGGTCCTCCAAATATTGACCCATATTGATTTTAGTCCTCTAAAATTTGTCATTGAATTTGGTTCCTAAATTTTCGAAGTTTTTCTTTTAAGTACACACTCATTCATTTCTTGAACTAACACTAATAAACTTGATTTTGATAGAATCTTGAACCTAGCACGAGGGGAACTCATTGTGTGGACATACTTTAAAGCATTTGGGTTTGTTTGTTTAGATATTAGTTTTGTGCAATAAAGATAAAAATGAGAGAAGTATAACTTAGTAAAACTTAAAGAAGATTAGCGAACATTGGTTTCTTAAGAAGTCAATCAACCAAAGGCTAGTAATGTTACAAATAAATCATTTATCTCTTGGTAAAGCTTCTATCAATTATTCAATGGTTTAAATATAATTCAGATGGTGCAGTCAATCATACCCTTCAAAAAACAGCTCGTAGTTGTTGGAAATAACCAAAGTCAATTTAGTTCACCTTTCTCAAAACTCTTGAGTATTGCGAGATTCAAGCAGAGTTATGAAACATTCTTGCACTATTCACCTTCCCTGTCTCATTTTTTCCACCAAAGATATCCCATTATCGCCCAACATACTTAAAGAACTCAGCTATTTATCAACTAAGTTTTTTTTATAATAAATTTTTATCAACTAAGTTGAATCTTGTAAGTTAATATTTATTTTTCTCATTCTTACATAAAAACCATTTTCAATAGGTTATGTCTACATATAAAAATAGAAAACTTCTCGTTACGAAAAATGAAAACTATACATACACTTTTAGATCTTAAATTTTATCATTTGGATAGTCAGGATTAAAAGGAAAAACACATGTGATTTTTTTAGTTGTTATGTGACTATTTAATAACTTTTAATCTTATAATTCATGTATAGTTGAACGACTCAAATTTAATAATTTTGCATTCTTAAAACGAGAACTATTATCATTTGATACACTCGTATATATAACATGTATCAAGTGGGAACTATTATAATTGTGAGAAATAAGAAAAATAATATAAAATATCATATCATATTTGATTGATCAAGAATTAAAGATTAATGTATAATGAAGAAGCAAAACGAAAAAGATAAATTTAATGGCTATTTTTGTATTTTTAAAAACGAATTTGAATGATAAAAAAATTAAAAAGCAAACCTATTAAAGTGAGTTTAGATGACCAACTTAAAAGTTTGGTCTAAAATTCAGACTTCTACCCTACTTATTAAATCAAGCATTAAAATGGCTATTATTGCATAGCGAATATGAGGGGAGAATTCAGATTGGTCCCATTTTGTCACGAAACTGAAATTGTGGACATTTTTCAAAGTAAATATCGTTGGAATTTTTGGAGGAATCCAGGAAGAAGATGAAAAAACGATTGTACTAAAAATGGGTTTCTGCAATTCTGGCGGATGGTGGGGGCAAGCCGTTTTCATCATCAAATTTCTGATTGAATTGCGTTTCTCAGAAGAATTTACTCATTTCTACTTAACTCTGTTTCTTGCAATTATGATCGTCTGGTAGCTTGTCCCTCTATTGTACCTCCGTGACCCAGATGATAAGCTGCACCTTTCTTTCGTGTATAAAAAATTTAGATAAGATGGGGAGCTATAATTTGTTAATGAAGTTCTTATATTAATAACGAAATTTAAAATCACTTTCTTATTATATGATATGAGTATATCCTTAATTTCTTATCAATTTAACCAACTTTTATAGATGAAGATAATTAAGCTGCACCTACAACATTCAACATACTTTACTTAATATTTTAGCAGTTATTAACAACGAGACTATAAATTTACACTGCTCCTTGTAAGTATGATTTCCATCAATCTCAACATTAAAGTGAGATATTATCGTATCAATTAACCAAATCAATTTTCAAGTAAATTAATAATTGATAACTTAAATATATATTTGTCAATGTTTTATTTTGTACACTATCAATCATACAGTGCATGCCTATCAAGGAAATGCTACTTGCAATCATATTTTTCGTGAAGCAAATCAAGTAGCTGATGTATTGGCAAAGCAAGCTATAATGGCTTTGATTCCCTTTCAAGTTTTTGAGTTTCCTCCTCAGTGTAGTATTAACGCCCTTAGAGCTAATGTAGCTCATGATTGTTTCCCTATAGGCTTTTAGGCCTCCCCTTTTTTGTCATTCACAAAAAAAAAAGTGGTACATATATTAAAAAAGAAATGTTAAAATAAGGAAGTACCTTCAAATACTAAAGTGTTGTTGGCATACTAAGTGAGGAAAGTGGCCTTTAAGGGGAGTTTGACCTCACTCACCCATAAAAATTCGAAAATTTATATCAAATCTTTAATCACCTGTTTCAACCTACATTGATTATTTATCAATAATTTTTATATTTAGAGTATTTTAGCAAGTATTTTAAACTAGCTTATTGCTTTTATGATTAGCAAAAAAAAATTGTTTGACAGTATTGATTTTTTTTTGAAAGGGACCATATTGATAATATTTGGTAAATAAGTTTATTTTAATAACTTTCATGTGTAACATTTTGTGAGATGTTACGTTACTTCAAGAAGTATTTTAACTTTTACGTTCAATCCTCTTATATTTTATTCTCTTTTTTCCTTTAAAATATTTATTACATTTACTTTTTTACTGTTCTTTATATAAGGTAGGACTTATTAAAAAAAAAATAGGGTTTATTATTTCTTTTTGGTTAGTCTATACTTCCACTCATTTATGCATATAACACAATATTAATGATCTACTGGTTGGCCATTGCCCTTCTTATCTTTTGTTAAGACACATTCGAGATTGAATCTCATAAAAGGACTAAAACTATTCTTATCTTTTGTCCTTTTACTTTCAAGGCTGCTTAAGGTCGTGTAAATAGATAGTTGATCCGTTTATCTTTTCAGAGAAAAATATTTGAACAGCTTTTAACTAGGTTGAAATTAATTTGGAGCAAGATTTGCCTTGAGCTTTTTCAATTTTGTTTTACTCCTATAAAGTATGGAAAGATCCCCCATTTGAGAGCAGTACTTATAAACTTAATTGCATTAACTCACACTAAACAAAAAAGTTAGAGCCATTGCACTCTATTTTGTCCTTTTGACGTTAATTAAAGTGTACCGGCTTTTCCAAAGTGAGCCTTTTTCTCGCAATCAATAACTCATTATTATAGAATGATTTATTCATACCATCTCAGCAAACTTCAGTTCATATTCTAAAAATAGTTATAAATTTATGATTAGAGCACCCAAGAAATCACAAACCCTATATATAGTCGAAGAAGGAAACTCAGAAACAAACAGATCTGTAAGCGTATTCAATTTGTTACATTGTTTTTATGTTGTTTTTTTTTTAAATAATATGTAAAAATAAATAAACATTCATTTTCATACATTTTTTTTTCACTTTCTATTTCCCTATATGTACATAATGAATAAAGAAGTATTAAAATATGTGGATGAATTATAATTTGTAAATATCAAAGACCCGCATGCAACAAGCCC
This sequence comes from Glycine tomentella, assembly GCA_007407185.1. Taxonomy (NCBI): domain Eukaryota; kingdom Viridiplantae; phylum Streptophyta; class Magnoliopsida; order Fabales; family Fabaceae; genus Glycine; species Glycine tomentella. The sequence goes on from PYAF01003105.1 coordinate 1,448,174, forward strand.
TACCATTACAGCTAAACATCATTAAAATGGAGACAGCCATCTCAATCTTTCTTTACTGTTTCCGCCATTTTTGCTGAGACATTGTTAAATCCACATGTCACTGTATTAATTACTTAAGCTTTTATTGTATTGGCGTTTGAATTTGCCGCTCATTTTCTTTAAGAAGTCGTAATCACCAACATGTTTGCCTTCAGCTGCCATACCATGTTTATTAGTATTTGTATGTATCATTGATGTTAATTAATGAAAATATTTGATGAAACAGAAGAATTTATATATGAAAGAAAATTCTTTCTACCTATCTATTTTGTCGACAGTTAAAGTACATGTTGATCCAAAAAAAAAAGAAGAAGAAGATGCTAACAAGTATTATAGTAGAATACTGGTAACAAAATCAGAAATAGAATTTTTATGGAAAAATTATTACCAGTACGGCAGCACATATCTTGTCATTTCTAATGCAATGTTACTGTACTTCCTAATAAAAACTTTTTACTATAAATTTAAATAAAAACTGATTAACAAGACCCAATAATACAAAAATATGTATTTTTTTTCTTGCACAGCACAAAATATGTATGTTATTATAAACGTACTCATCAAAAGGGATTTTTGAATGAGTTTATGAAACTTATTTATTATTCTTATAAAATTAATTATCATTCTAGCTCATAAGTTTTCTTTTCAACTTATTTCAATAATTTTTGTAGTTAAATTTATATTATTAATTCTTATGTAGTAAAAATATATTCAACAAATGCCTAAATTCTAATACATCTTACATTTGATTGGATTTTACCAACCGTGCCCTCAGGAATAAATAAATAAATAAGTAAAATCATTAAAAATTACTGGTAACATCAAATATCACACTTCTCAATAAAAAAAGTTTTCACTTTTTATTACTTATCCATTATAAAAAAAAAAGAAGAAGTAATAGATAGCAAAATCAAACTTGGTTATATATAACTCAAGCTTTTGGATCGAAGTTGTTGACCGTTTGAAACTTGGACGAGAACATTCATGTGATTTTTTTTTTCGTTAGTTGAGTTTTCACAGAAAAATAAGCGAAAAAAGTCGTTGTCTCGGGTTTCATTTTCAACACTCTTTTGTGCAAAAAGAAAAAGAAAAAGAAAAGAAAAAGGTGACATTAAAGTTCATGTCTCCATGCAAAAGAATCATCTTATTATAAAATTAAAAGAGAAAACCTTAGCTGTATGTAGGGTTGTTCTACGTACCTTACAATCTCAAACTTCCATGAGGTAAGAGCCAAATGTGATATATTCTCTACTTTCTATCCTATCCTTTGTGTTCAAAAAGCGATGTAAGCATTTATATCCTGTGTGTTATCGTGTGTATATAGTAACACTTGTAATCAACGAGGGTTCGGTAAAATTAGATAACATCGAACAGTACACTACTGTTGGAAAAAAATTGTGCCGACCAAAAACTTTTTTGATTTTGACATTTACCTATATATTCTTGGTACGTAAGTCCTACATATAACAAGTTTTTTAAGTTATTTTAGATGTCTTGACTTTCAAATAAGTTTCTCTTCCCTTAAAATTTTATGTAAACACAAAATTATACTTTTTATATTATGAATCATTATTTCAGCAAATATGGCTTCAATAAAAAAACCTCGATATCTGACTATTTTAAGACACCTTCAAGATATTGTTTAATTAATGTGATGATATAAAAAAGAAAATTGGAGTAAAAGGCAAAAAGTTCAAATTTTTAACATGGTAGTTTGACTGAAAATGGACTCGGAATATCTTAGACCGATCTAGAACTCAAGTCTTCAAAAAAAAGTGTAACTATGATACAAAATTCAATTAAGAAAGATCAATCACGTTATTTGAAATAAAAAAAATCCCTGGACTAAGGTGTGGTAAATGTTTTCTACTTTTACCTTCATTTAATAATTATTTTAATTAATTATAATTATGTGATTCTTATCATCTCTTTTTTTACTTATCATTTCTCATCTCTATTAAATATGAATAGATGATAAAAAAAATTTAAAAATAAGTGTCAAATAAGGATATATTTTAATCAGAATATAAAAATATTGTATTAATTAACTTTTTGTAATTTACGTGCATTAATCTTAATTTTGAATGTAGTTTTAGAAAGAAAATGACTTTTTTTGAATTTGAAACTCTATTTAATTAGTCTAACATGATAAATTATGGCAATTAAGAAAAGACACTTATTTTTAGTGTTTTCTAATATTTTGAACAAAATTATCTAAAAAAAAGTGAAGAAATAAACACAGCTATATATTAATGTAAATATTAAATATTCGAAACATGTTTTTAGGTAGTTGATATTCCAAACGTTTGTTGTATATTAAATGTCTCTAGCACATGTCACATCAAAATGAGGTGATGGAATTAAAGGTGTAGACTTTGGTGATCAAGTAAATAAATTTGTATATGATGGTCAAATTTTTTAGACAGTTAGATTTAAGAATATAATATTGAATGGTTAGATTCTTTAATTTGCTTCGAATCTTGTGTAATAGTTAAATATTTTTGAATAGTCTTAAGATTTTTTTTTACTTGTTTAATCCTTCGTTGTTATTATTTATTTAATTGTAAATTATTTATATAATTGTGTTTGATAAATTTTCCCTTTCATTAAGGTTTTTTTTATAATTTAAATGAATTATGATTTGTGGAGTATTGGTTGTCTATTAAGGGTGGATGTAGTCGTTGGTCGTCGGCGCCGTTTTAGGAGGGAAACTAATTTTGGCTACCATTGACACATATGCTGCAACTTCCTCTTCTCTAATCTATGCATTTTCAATACCCGTTCTCTTCTTTTGTTTACCTTTCCGAGCCATTAAGTTGGAGCTACGGTGTCCGAGATCTGGAGAGGAACGACGGCGTCAGAGATCTGGAAAGGAGCGACGACGGAGCCCGCGGTGGTGGAGCTTCGGCGCAGAGATTTGCAGAGGAGCAATGGCGGCGCTGTCTCCATAAACGACGGAACGGAGATATGTTATTTATTTTATATGATAATATTAATGTAAATTATCAATTAATTGATTATGAATATATGTTGAAAAAATCTTATTGATTATTTATAGTGGAGTTTTTCTTTTAAATCTATATTTTTCTCTGTGCACCCAACACAGAAATAAACTCGTCCACCAGAGTAAGCGCTGGAAGTAAAATATAGATTTATAAATTTTGGCTAAATTACTTTATTGGTTCTTTTATTTTTATTTTAGATTGTAATTTGATTCAACTTATACGAGTCGCTCGTGCAATAATTATGAGAATGACATATAATTCAACAAATTTATGAAATAACATCAAACTATAATTAAATATTTAACACTGACAATACTTACATAGAAATAATATCTTACAAGCCTCACAAAATATTTAATCATAACCATCAATTTCTCTAAATACTCTCTCAACAATCGTCCTAAATTATTATGGTGGGAGTCTCAAATAAAAAAGAACTCTTTGTGCAACTATCCTGAGTTCCTAACTCATTACAAACACAATTAAACACCAAAACAAATTCAAAGAAAATAATATACTATCATGTACTTACTTTTCTTGAATTGAATAGAGAGAATGGGTAAATGGGTAACTAAAGTGGGGCATGGATTCCTCTGTCAAATCGTGTCTTTTAATGACCAATGTAAGCAATCTTGATGAGGGGTCAAATTCTTCATGTGACCCTACAATCGAAGGGTTCAAACTTCAAAACCCCATGCACGTGGACCCCACCGACCCCTCACAACATGTCACGTGACACCCTTCCTTACTAGACGACGCCGTACTTAGTTCAAGCACAAACATGGACCCACTTTTCACAAGAAATTTAAACTTATTGTATAACAGTAGTAATTTAAAATCGCCCCACAATTCCACATTCATAATCACAATTAATTTTTATACAATACATAATTGAATTTTCTTATTACTTACATTTTCTTACAAATCAAAAACTCAATTATGTATCACTTTAAAATTGACTGAGACTACAAACGTGTGATGATATTTTGGAATCATCATATAGTAATAATTTTTCTTTTTTAGCATTTTCCCAACAATCCATAACCACAACAGTTTCATGCACTAACGTGTCCCATATGTTCCCTTCAATCTCTGCCACCAACCCTTCCCCTTCTTCTTCCATTTTCTCACCATCTTTCTCTCTCTGCATGTCGATCAACTCATCAATGTCTTCCAACACCTCACACTTGGCACGCGGGAACTCCTCGACCCTCTTCCACACCCTCTCCACCAACCCTACAACGCTCCCTTTTTTGTTACAAACACCACCCTTCAAAAACCAAAGCCTCTTCTTTTCTCTCTCTCCCTCTTGAGGCCCCAAAATCTCCCTCAGAACCTCATCCACCAAATCGAACAGCAATCTCCGATTCCAACGGTGACCCAGTTGGTCTTTTGGGGCAAAGTTGCGATCTTTGTTGTTTTCGGGGTGTTCGAGGTGGTGGAAGATTGATGGGTCGAGTGGGTTGGTCGGAGAGAACCACCATTGATTTAAGGACAGTGTTGTGGGGATACCCTGTGAGTTTAGGGCAGTGGTATGGGCTAGGATTGCTGTGATGTACTGAAGCTCTTGTGGGGTGTGAGGTTGGACGACGGTGGTGGAGCAGAAGGAGAAAGCACCGTTGTTAGGTTTGTTCTCTGATCTATCTCGGGTGGCGAGTAGTGTGGTTGTTGTTCCTTCTTGTTTGTACCTCTGGCGCGCACAACTAGATAACTGTGAACTGCTTTTGGACTCTTGATGAGAAGTATCACAGACCTGTGACTTTTTCTATATACTTTTTAATCAATTTGGTGATTCAAAAATAGAAAATAAAAGAATCTAATTTAAATATAAAAATAATTAAACATAAATCATCATTTATTTTAAATATTTTATTCATATTTCTTATTTTTTTAATCTTTTTTTATTATATCACATAAATTTTATTTTATGTAACTATATTTTTTCCTATTTTTCTCTCTAGGCATTGAATATCTTCTCAGGTGTCCACCAAACATTTTGCTCAATATATTGTAAAAAATAAAATAAAACTACAGTACATTCCTCCTGTTATAGATTGGTAGGTAATTAAATATTAACTTTTATAGAAACTTTAAACTGATAATGTATAAATATTAAAATTTAACAAAATATATTTTTAAATAACTTAAATAAAAAATTAAAAATATAGAAGAAAAAATAGACAACTAAATGGAAAAATTTAACAATTGAAGATATTAAAAATTTAAATATAAAGGTAGAAAAAGTTTTTTTTTTTTAAATTAACATGTTTTGACTCCTTTCTTTTTTTTTTCCGGGTACAATCAGCAATAATGAGATTCAAACTAATGGATTCTGTTTGTTTGAATTTTAAAAGAAAGCAATTTATATTTTAAATATTTTATGAAAAATATTTTTTTTTTGTTTGGAGTATTTTATCTAACATTGTTTTTATAAAGAGTGATTTTTTTTACTTTTAAAAGGTAATTATAAAAATTTCAAAAAAAATAATGAAAATAATTTTATAAAATATAAGTATAAATTTGAATTTCTTCAGAAAATATTCAAAACAACTTTACAAAATAATAAGAAATCTGATTTTTTTTTCAGATTATTTTTTTTCTTTCAAAAACTTAAACACACATAGTAATAAAAAATTTAAACTGACTTTTCAAAATCAAATATTTTTTTTATGACAAAAAAAGCTAAACAAATAATTGAAAATTCAATATTGAGGTACCTGTTTGGAAGGAATTTTGGTTGCTGGAGGAGAAGGGTCTGTCTTGACAGGTAGAAGATTTGGTACATTGTTGATGTTGTTGAGGAGAATATTGCTTGACAATGGATGATGATTTTTCTTGCTTTTGGTGTTTTTGATGTCACTGGCTCTAGTAGGCGATGTGGGACGAAGAATGATGAATGGTTCTTCTTGCTTGTTTCTGATGATGTCTGATGTTTGTGGAGGCCTTTTGATGAGCCTTGAGTTGAACTTTTCATTGGTAGCCTTTTTGCATTTTGGAACAGATTTGTTGTTCTGGTGAAACTCTTGCTGCTCTGGCACCAATGTTTGAGCCTTTGGTTTTGTTAAAACTCTTGGAAGATGTGGTTGAGTGTTAACTGGAGGGGGAGGTGGTGGAAATTTCAGCATGTTTTGGTCTTTCGTTGTGAGTGGTGATGGTGTTGATGTTGTTGTTGTGTTTGGTTTGTGTTTGTCAATGAATCTAAGCCTTGGGGAATAGGAAGATTGGTTTGAGTGTTTATTTGGGTTGGTTTCAGTTTCATCAATTGCTCTCAGTGCTGATGTTTTGGGAGATTTTTTGCTTCTGAATTGGCCTACATTTTCTTCTCTGGTTTTGAGAGTAGTGTTGGTGATGTCTTGACCAACTTTTCTGCTCACACTTTCCTTAACCTGTTTGACAATTTGTCTGGCATAGTAGCTTGGACTCCTGCCATTGTTCTCATCACTCTTCCTTTTGGAAAATGAGAGCCTAGGGAGCTCCAAATCCTCACCAAGGTTCATGTTTTCCTTGTTGATTTGGAGTGAGAGTCTGTGGTGATGATCAACATCTGATCTTCTTGCAGAGGAGATTCTTGGTGTCTCAGGCAAAGATCTTGTGGAGGCTATGTCACTACTGTCCATGCTGTTTCTGTGTTTGGTTTGGACATGTTGATTGTGTCTCAGGTGGTGGTGAAGATGTGACACATTGCCTTGTGTGTTTGGAGTTGAAAGACATGAAGAAAAAGATGGTGAGTTTGCCCCTGGAAGAAGATCTAAACCCATTAACCTGGCCACCAAAGTTGGTGTCTTTGTCCCTGGAGAGCCGGCGAGTTCTGAGGACAAGTCATTCAAATTTCCACCACTTGTTCTTGTGCCTCCACTTGTCTTAATTTGTACAATATTCTTCTGGGTTTTTTAAATAAGTGGTCAAAATAATCACCATAGTGCTATCATTACTCACTTTTCAAAATAAACTAATAAACTTGTGAAACTCATAAGAAAAAAATTAGTGAAAAAGCAATCCTTGGCTGGCTAATGCAAACTTACAGGAATTTTAAAATCTTCTTCTTTTGATGAGAGAGATGAAACTGTACCGTCACCATCCTCTGACTCCAAGCTGTTCCTAGGTGCTTCAGCGCCTGAATTACACAAAAAATACCATGAGAAAAAAGGAAAACAAAAAAAAGGCTAATAATAACTAGTATTCCAATAATGATAATACCTTTTGAGATTGTGGTGTGGTCTTCTGAAGGGCATGAGGGTGGCTTGAAAGAGGTTTGTTCTTGTTGGTGGTGTTGGTTTATGTTGGGAAAGTGAAAAGGATGGAAATCAAAGAACTGAAAAACAGCACACATGCAACCAGAAGGGGCTTGTGTTTCAACCTCAGCTTCACCTCCTACTCCTACTACACCTCTCTTAGATGATCTTCCAGCAAAATACCACTCCTTGCCCATAATTGGTAAGCCTATGCCTTTGCTCAACTTTACAAACAAGAAAAATGATATGGAAAAAGGGTTGTCAAATAAGTGGTGAAATCAGAATGAAAATGACACAATAAGCACAATGGCCTCAGAGAGAGAGAGAGAGAGTAAGAAAAGGTAGGAAAAAACTTTGTGGATCTGCAAGTGAAGAAGCGAGAAAAGCGGATCCTTGAAGCATAAAACGGTCAGTGTAAGGAATTAAGTACACTGAGATGAGAACACTATCTTTCTAACAAAATTATTACTTTTAAAAAAAAAAAATTGGGAACAAAATCAAAGTGTATATTAAAATATGTGTGGCCTTATTGTTTGAAAAATAATATGATAAATATTGGAAAACTGACGTCATCTTTTTGAAAAAAAAGTATTTTGAAAGAAATTACCTCGATATATAGATAATTTTTTATAAAAAAAAATAAACACATTAAACGTTGAGTTATGTGTGTGCAATAAGAAATTCAACTTAATTTTTCATATCTAAATATTATATAATTTTTATTTTTTCACACTTATTTTTTACATTTATCTTATATCCTTCATATGTTCTGAGTCTTTTTCATCACACCATCAATTTATTTATTATTTCTTTTGTCTCTTCAACTTTCTTCCTTCTACACATATATACTACATTTCATTAAGGGTACATTTGTAGAAAAGGGAGAAAATATCTGAGAAATAAACTGAATAAAAATAAAAAATGTGAATAGAAATAATTAAACGTAGAATAAATATAAAAAATTTTTATTATAAAAACTAGAAAAGAATTGGTAAATGATTGAGTTTTTAATATATGAAAAAAATTGTTAGAAAAAATAAATTTTACTTTAATAATTTATGCGTTGAAAAGTTAATCTCATAACTTTTTACTGTCAAAATATTTTGCTTTTAAGAAATAAAAAATAAAAAAGAGATAAATATCTTTCATCTTCACCCTGTTTCTACTCCACAAAACAAAGTGTAGGTAAAGTATCAAATCATGAAATTTCGTTTTTGTAAACGCCTCATTTTTCTTCTTTTCCATGTTTACATCTGTTTTTTTTTTTTCTACCTCTTCTTTTTTTAATTATATATATTCACTCTCGGGTGTTATTTTTTGAAAGGAAATTTATAATTAATGTGTCCTGTCCTCTATATCTGTTTTCGTTTCCATTTTTTATTTAAATTTGGAGAAATAGACAGTTTTTCTTTGTGTAGCTGCCTTTTGATCTTTACAGCACTCACTTCCAAGTTCTTGCCAATTCCAAACCAAGACCAGAACCAAGCCTGCTCTGTTATTGGGAACTGAAATGGTTAAGTAATTAAAGAATGGACAGAGATGACGATATGACCACGCACCTCTTTCTCTTTCTTAATTTGTTATGAAGCAAATATTATCCTACGGTTAGGTGTAGGTGCACTTGCCAATACCAGGTGCCTTGTACCACTGTGTGATTCCCACAACTCTGTCACGTATTGGATTCATATCTGCAACATAATTACAACTTTTTTCTGTAACTTGAATTGAATTTCGATCATGTCCTGTCTTTTAATAACATGATATAATATACCATAATGTGCAATATTCTTGTTGTAAACGAAATGATATCACTTCTGTTTGTTTATTTTATCATCATGCAGAACATGTAAAGATATATATACTACTAACTTCTATATACTTATATTTTAATTTTCATCAACGGAACATCGAGCAGATGATACTTTTAGGCTTAAACACTTTTTAATTTCATGTTTTCACATTTTTGTTTGTTTGTGATTCTTGTAATATTTAAAGCTTTATTTTTATTAATTTTGTCAATCATTGTTACTGAAACCACTAAAATAAGGTTTTGTTTAATTTAGAGGAGATAAATATATAGTGGATAGAAATAAAAGAAATATAATTTTAAATAAGAAAAATAGAGTATAAGTAAAATGATTTTGTTGTTGTTTGATTTAAGGGAATTATGTATGAATTTGAGTAAAAAAATATTATAGAGTTGTTTGATAGGGATAAAATAGGAAATTCAACACTCTAGGCCCACAAGAAGTAACTTAATTCTTTCTAAAATCACTGCAACCAAATTGCCAAAATGTATATTTTCATTTACGTAACATAGCTTGCACTAACTGAATACACGTTTAATGGTTAAAGTTTTTATTTTTTTTTATTTTTATAGTTTGTTGGATAATTTTCATTTTTTGACACTTTTCGTTTTTATTTGATTTTGTTTTTATTTGATTGACCAAATTAAATAATATTTGATGGCTTAGACTCAGCTCATTATAAACCTAATTCATCCTATAAATAGATGAGTAAGGATGGAGGCAAAGACACACAGAAATTGAGAGTCTCAAGTGACAATCTTGAGTGCCATATTTGAGCAAACCACCGTGCCTGCATATTTGAGAGCTTAGAGTGAAACACTGTGAGCGTTTGAGTGACCACCATTATTGGAGAGGTTGAGTGTACCACCACATTGGTGTGTTTGATTCATTGTAACCGTGATTTGCTATAGTGGATTTTGATACTGGACTAGGTCCCATGAGTTTTTCCTTTTCTCACATTGTGGAAGGTTTTCTCACGTAAAACAAATTCTGATTGTCTCTCTCGCTCCCATTTTGATTTTTTCGCTTCCGCAATTTGATATTTGAGGGTCCGAGATACCCAACAGTGGTATCAGAGCCCTGGTTCGACGGGTTCTGAAGGAGACGAGATGGAGACCAGCGGCATAACTCACGACAAAGATATGTTCAAGTTGACCGCAGATAACTTCAACTATTGGAGGTCGATGATGGAGGATCATCTTATCTGCAAGGATTTATATGATCCCATAGTCCTGGAGGAGAAGTCAACTGGCAAGTTGGACAGGGATTGGGAGATCCTGAGTCGGAAGGTCGTGGTCACGATCAAGAAATGCATTGACAAAAGCCTCTTTGAGCACGTGTCCGAGTTATAGAACAAGCTAGAGTCCATGATTCAGAAGAAGACTCCCAGGAACAAAGCACACCTGCCCCGCCGACTTGTGAAGCTAGAGTACAAGGATGGCATGAGTATGATTGAGCACCTCAACACCTACAAAGGTATTGTGAATCAACTATCCAAAGTCAACATGAAGATTGATGACGAGATGCAGGCTTTGTTGTTGCTGAGTTCGTTACCGGAAAGTTGGGATACTTTGGTGGTAACTTTGAGCAACTCAGTTCCAGAAGGGAAACTGATGATGGATGCTGTGACCAACAGCCTCCTGAATGAAGAAGTCAGGAGAAGAGAACGAGGTGTATCTAGCACGTTTGAGACAAACGTTGCTGAGAACAGAGGAAAGACCGACTCCCGGGGTCGTGGCAAGAGCCGAGATCGAGGTGGACGAGATAGGTCTAGAGGTCGGTCAAGGCCAAAACATGACTTGAAGTGCTTCTACTGTGGGAAGGTAGGACACAAGAGACTAGACTGCAAGACTCTACAGAATGATGAACAGAATGGCTGTGTGAAGCCGGATCAAATTGTTCCAGAAGAAGAAGTGATCAGAGCACCACGGCGGTGGCTGTCAACCCGAATGCCGAGATATTCCTCCTCAGTGAGGAAATGTTGAACATAGCCCATGATGACTGCACCTGGATTGTTAACTCCAGTGCCTCGTTCCACGTCACCCACATGAGGGATTCTTCTCTGTCTACAGGAAGGGAGATTATGGGGTTGTAAAGATGGGAAATTAGGTGACCAGTAGGATTGTTGGTATTGGTGATGTAACCCTGACCATAGACACAGGATGTCGGGTTACGTTGAAGGATGTGCGGCATGTACCTGACCTGCGTTTGAATTTGATCTCGGTTGGAAAACTAGATGATGTCGGGTCAGTAAATTACTTTAGAGAAAGTAGATGGAAGCTGACCAAAGGAAGCTTAGTCGTGGCCCGAGGAAAGAAAGAAGGTTCCTTGTATGTCATGCAAGGAAAGACCAATGGTGGGGAAGCCAATTCAGTCCGAGATGGATCAAGCTTGGAGCTGTGGCACAAGCGACTCGGCCACATGAGCGAGAAAGGACTCCAGATATTGGAGAAGAAAGAGCTATTAACCGGGTTGAAGGGTCAAGTGCTGGAGAGTTGCTCGCATTGCCTAGCTGGAAAGCAGCATCGAGTTTCGTTTGTGAGACCAGATCAACCCAGGAGACGGAGTTTATCTTTTGAAGACCAAGGACCAGGTTCTCCAATCATTCAAGGAATTCCACGCCATGGTGGAAAGGGAGACTGGCAAAAAGTTGAAAGTGGTCAGATCTGATAACGATGGTGAGTATTGTGGTCCCTTTGAAGCTTACTGTAGAGAAGTCAGGATTCGACTTGAGAAGATGTCCCCCAAGACTCCTCAGCTGAACGGGCTTGCTGAGAGGATGAACCGGACTATTGAAGAGAATGTTCGAAGTATGCTATCGAATGCCGGACTGGCGAAAGCATATTGGGGAGAGGCAGTGAGAACAACGGTGGATTTAATAAATCTCTCACCATCGAGACCGTTGGAAGGAAAGATTCCAGAGGAAGTCTAAACAGGTTGGAGAGCAACCTATGATCACCTGAGGGTGTTTGGATGCCGAGCTTTTGTGCATGTCCCTAAGGATGAAAGGGCGAAACTGGATGCAAAGACGAAGGAGTGCATATATCTCGGTTCGCCTAAAACCGAGTTTGGTTTCAGACTTTGGGATCCAATCAACAAGAAGATTGTGAGAAGCCGAGATGTAGTCTTCCATGAAGATGAGACCATCCATGACATCTCGAAGCCCCAAGTTCGGGTTACTGTCCAAAGAGAAGAACCCATCCCTCGTGAAAGTACTGAAGCAGGGGGAGAAACCAGTAAAGAAATCGCTAAAGGCGATGTTGAAGATGATGACCAACAAGAAGCTGATGATGCCGGAATCTGAGTTGAGAATGAAGAACCGGGTTTTGAAGCGGCTGATGAAGAACAGCTGAGATACCCCACTCGAGAAAGAAGTCCTTCTATAAGGTACCCTGATGATGAATACACCATCATTGCTGAAGATGGTGAGTCTCAGAGTTATGATGAGGCCGTGATGAGCTCAGAGAAAGGAGAATGGGAGAAGGCCATGCATGGTGAGATGAAATCCTTGCATGAGAATCAGACCTATGAGCTGATCGAGCTACCCAAAGGAAGACGAGCTCTGAAGAACAAGTGGATGTACAAGATCAAACAGGAAGAGAACGGGCAGAAGCCGAGATACAAAGCCCGAATTGTAGTGAAAGGCTGCAATCAGAAGAAAGGAGTTGATTTTGAAGAAATCTTCTCTCCTGTTGTGAAGATGACCTCGATCCAAACTGTGTTAGCCATGACAGCTACAATGGATCTTGAGGTAGAATAGATGGATGTGAAGACCGCATTCCTTCACGGTGAGCTGGAGGAAGAGATATATATGGAGCAACCTGAAGGGTTATGAGCTCTAGGATGCGAGGGCATAGTATGCCGGTTGAAGAAGAGTTTCTATGGCTTGAAACAAGCACCTCGACAGTGGTACAGGAAGTTTGATTCCTTCATGACAGAGCACAAGTTCATAAAGACGGAAGCTGACCACTGTATATTTATGAAGAGGTATGAGAACGGAAACTTTCTGATCCTTCTGTTATATGTTGACGACATGCTGATTGTAGGGCAAAGCAAAGAGAAGATTGCTGCCTTGAAGAAGGCATTGAGCTTATCCTTCGCTATGAAGGACCTCGGCCCTGCAAAGCAGATTCTCGGAATGAAGATTATCCGGGATAGAAAGAAAAAGCTACTGTGGCTAAGTCAAGAGAAGTATGTTGAGAAGATCTTGATGAGATTCAGCATGGACAAAGCCAAGACAGTTAGCACCCCCTTGGCCGGACACATGAAGCTGAGTAAGAAGCAGTGTCTGAGGTCTGATGAAGACAAAGACGAGATGCTGAAGATCCCATACCAATCTGCTGTCAGAAGCTTGATGTATGCAATGGTTTGCACTAGACCCGACCTGACATATGCAGTTGGTGTAGTGAGCCGGTTTCTATCGAATCCCGACAAGGAGCACTGGGAAGCAGTGAAGTAGATTTTCAGGTACTTGAAAGGTACATCCAATTTATGCCTCCGATTTGGAGAAGGTGAAGTCGAGCTGCAAGGCTACTCGGATGCCGATTTAGGGGGAGATTCCAACTCGAGGAAGTCGACTACTGGATATTTGATAAGATTTGCTGGAGGAGCAGTCTCTTGGCAATCAAAATTGCAGAAGTGTGTGGCACTTTCACCGACAGAGGCCGAGTACATTGCCGTGACTGAGGCAAGCAAGGAAATGCTATGGATGAAGAAGTTCCTCATGGAACTCGGCCATGACCAAGAAAAGTACAAGCTGATGTGTGACAACCAAAGCACAATTCATCTTGCGAAGAATTCAACGTATCACTCTCGTACCAAGCACATTGATGTGAGGTATCACTAGACACGAGATGCGGTGGAGAATGGGAAGTTCACACTTGGGAAGGTGCACACCAGTCAGAATTTGTCTGACATGAGGACGAAGCCGGTACCAGCATGAAAATTTGAAGATTGCTGTGAAGGAGCCGGGCTGATAAACTCGGCATGATGAAGCCGAGGTGAGAAGGCCGGGTTGTTGAATTTTGAAGACCTCGGTCGCTTTGGACAAACGGAAGGGGGAGATTTGTTGGATAATTTCCGTTTTTTGACACTTTCCGTTTTTATTTGATTCTGTTTTTATTTGATTGACCAAATCAAATAATATTTGATGGCTTAGGCCCAATCCATTGTAAACCTAATTCATCCTATAAATAGATGAGTAAGGGTAGAGGTAAAGACACACAAAAATTGAGAGTCTCAAGTGACAGTCTTGAGTGTCATATTTGAGCAAGCCACCGTGCCTGCATATTTGAGAGCTTAGAGTGAAACACTGTGAGCGTTTGAGTGACCACCATTGTTGGAGAGGTTGAGTGAACCACCACGTTGGTGTGTTTGATTCATTGTAACCGTGATTTGTTATAGTGGATTTTGATACTGGACTAGGTCCCGTGAGTTTTTTCTTTTCTCACATTGAGGAAGCTTTTCTCACGTAAAACAAATTCTGATTGTCTCTCTCGCTCCCATTTTGATTTTTTCGCTTACGCAATTTGATATTTGAGGGTTCGAGATACCCAACATAGTTGTATGATTAAATTTGATTGCTAAACATGTTAGTGATTGAATTGACTACTCGCAACTACCGAACAAAGGGTCGATTAACAATTAATAAAGTTTAAAATAACTTAAAAAAAAACTTTTTTTAAAATGTGAGAACTATATTTGAGGGCTTTTGTAAGCATATGTGGTATTATTTTTAATATATAAGGTTCTTTTAACTTTATAAAAACTAATAAAAAATATTTTTTTATCAATAAACCAACAATGCTACAAGCAACGCTTTCTTCGTCGATTATTTGATCCATTCTACGTCGGTTCAAGAACCGTCGTGGTAGTCAACGTCGTTAAAAAGTAAAGCATTCTACGATAGTTAATAAACCGTCTTAGAATTTGTCTTTAATTTTTTTTATTTTTTATTTTTGACAGCATTCTAAGACGGTCATAAGTAACAACCGTCTTAGAATGTCACATTTTAAGATGGTTTTAGGCTACAAGTTATAAGTAATAACCGTCTTAGAATGAGACATTTGAAGACGGTTTTTTGCTGATAACCATCTTAGAATAAGACATTCTAAGACGATTATAGGCTACAACCGTCTTAGAATGTCACATTCGAAGACGATTTTTTAGATAACCATCGTAGAATGTCTTTATTGAATAAAAAAAATAGAGGATTCTAAGACGATTTTTTTTTACAAAAATCATCTTAGAAGTCTACTTTCTAAGATGGTTTTCCAGATAACCATTTTATAATTCTTTTTTGAATAAAAAAATAGAGGATTCTAAGACGATTTTTTTTTTTTTTTTGCAAAAACTGTCTTAGAAGTCTACTATAATAATAATAATAATAATAATAACAACAACAACATTATACATTGGAGGAAAAATATATATAACATATATATATATATATATTAACTTCAATTGCACTTATTAATTGCATAAATATTCTATAGGACGGGTCTAATATAAAATGATTAGTCACTAGCACATTGATTAGTGCACAACATTATAAAATGATTATTCGGAATCATAATTACAACAATTTATATCTTATTTCACACTTATTTCATCCCAATTCCGGTACTTCAGGTTCATATATTTTTGCTTAACTATTGACCATGAGTAAATAATTCTCTTACAAAATTAAAGTCACCAACCTTTTAGAGCCTAAAACTTTCCAGTCAATTTCTTCTTATTAAGAGCTACCAGTATACTTTGATCTTTGTGTTTTTCTTCCTAGCTCAATGTCATCTGTACAAGAGTAAAGTAGAATGCCACAAAATGATTGTCTCAAACTAAATAAATTATCCATTTGATAAAAAATGTAATATATACACATATCATAGATGCCCACTTAAGATATGGAAAACCAGAAGAACTGCCTTTGGAAGCAGTCATATTATATAGGATTTGTGTTTTCCGGCATGGTGATGGATCTTGTTGAAACCTTGTTTTAGGTTTCCGGCATGCAGAACTTGTCAATGCCAATAGTGCCGCGAAGGACAACGACGGTGAGGAAAAGGCGGAGGAGAAAGGTGATGGTGTTGTGTTTTCCAGATACCAACATTGTTGTTTTCCGAGTTGAATAAGTTGAATTGGATTCTCAGATGCCGCAATGTTGTATTGGATGCAGTTAATAGCAAGGGAGAGTGAGGGAGTGGACATGTAATTAGGGTTTGGGGGAGTGTGTGCTTACAAGGATAATTTAGGGTTTAAAAAAGAAAATGGGAGTGGACAAGTAAAGAGGGGGAGCAAAAATAGCAATTGCCTTTATTTTTGGTCCAACACATATGCCCGTTAAAATGTAGTCTAGTTGGTTCACTTGGGCCTAAATACCAATACAAAGCAACAAAGATACAATATTCTGGTGGGGACAAAGTCTGATCTTGACAGAAGACAATGTTGTCTCACAAGAATATAGAACGTAATTAAGTGCATATTTAATATACGTTGAATTCTTCATAATCACGTTAAAATATCAGTTTGATAATAGAAAGCTTACTATACATTAAATTCTCCAGAATCACGTTAAAATATCAGTTTGATAATAGGAAGCTATCAAGGTTCAATGAATCCCAAGATCCTTGACAAAGGATGAAATACCCATTGACAAGAGCCAAAGATTTTTCAATTAATCATGGAAATGCCCAATCCAAGAATTATCACATCCTTGTAATTTAAAGATAAATAGTTTGAATTCTTTAAGAATCTAAGACTATCCAGTTTGTTTCCGTATTCATGTCTGTCAATGCAATTCTAAATAAATTTTTACATATTTGATTTTACGTCAAAAAATCAAATATTTAATAATAAGAAAAATGCATATTGTTAAGAGAAAAAAATTCGTAGGAAGGGAACGAAAGACGTGGGAAGTGCCCTTCTTACTCTCTCTCTCTCCTCCGTCAATTCCGTTCATGTGTTTTTGTAACTTATCTTCTTCACCAGCACCAAACTGCAGTTCCGTTTGTGTGTTTCCATTTTCGTCACTGATCCTCTCAATATCATTCATCTGTGCTACCCGGGAAGGAAATGAACCCAACTTCTTCTTTTTCTACCAGGATGTAGTTACCCAATTAGGAATCTGCTTTCCCTTTTCTTCCTTTGAAATCGAAGTTCTGAACCACCTTCGTATAGCCTCTTCTTAACTTCACCCTAATAGCTGGGGATTTGTCAAGACCTTCGAGCTATTCTATGAAGACTTGGCAGTCCCCTGCACAATACCCTTGCTCTTTTATTACTATAGCGTTCACACCGTCAGGACAGGTAAAGAACCTCCAAACTAGAAGGATGGATTTCTCTCCGGGGTCGATCCAAATGTAAACCTTTTACCCCCTATACCGATTCCTTCAAAGGTTTTAAGGACAAGTATTTCAAAGTTGTTGTCGAACCGGGTAAACAACCCTTCTTTTTGTCTGGCCCCGACTCAACCGATGTGGAATGGAAATTCCCGCTATACTGGTCTAAAGCTCACCATGACCTTCGTAGCGCATCTTACCGGTTTGCCAAAGAGGACTTGCCGGATTCGGATGCTTCTTCAATATTTCAGATTATCGAGTATTTAGATGTACACGACCCGCCCAACGCAGCAGATTATATCCGCAGCCTTCGAGCTAGATTATCCACACATTGTAATATGAAAATGTTGAAGTTATTGTTTTGTCATATATACGGTGACCGTATCTAACTGTTTCTTTTGTATTACAGCTGACAGTATGGGCCCTCAACCATCATTCACTTCCAAGCCCGTGCCTGTTGCTGCCGACATGATCGTTCGACCCCCGAAGCCCATTGATACCGGGTCTTCTATGTAAAAGGTTTCTGGTGCCCCCAAGTCTGCCGAGAAGAAGAATGCTACAGCTGACACAGCTGGCAAGAAAGCCCCATCCTTTGAGGCGGCCAAGGCTCAGACAACGGCTATTGAGGCTGTAAAGGCCCGAGTTGCACCGACTGCCAAACCAGTGCAGTCTCTCAAGCGGACTCAACCTCCTTCCTACCGGATGAATTTGGAGAAGGTGAAGAAAGTCAAAGTGGTCCATCCACGACCATTGGTTCAATAAGAGGGAATGAGTAAGCCTACCTCGAACTCAGCTGCTCAACTCGGCGTAGTCGCCAGGGTGTCTCCCTCTTTGCCGAATTCTTCATCTACCCACCCCCGCACCAAGGATTCTCACTCATCAACCGGGAACCTATGGGAAAAGAGGGTGACTGGTGAACTTTTCAAAATAGCTAAGGCTCCCGCTCGTCTCCTTGAATCCAGGCGCTTTGGGGATGCCGATTATGAGGAACTCGGACGCATTGAGGAAAATGCCTTCAAGTGCGCCTCTTTAGTCCAAACTTTCTCAACTTTACAGCACAAGTACATCATCTTGGTCTACCTGATCACCCCATGTTTCCATACTCCTCAACCACTGCTCCATTTGTATCATCCGTTGAGCCTCCTCGCGCCTGCACTCTTCATTACGTTCCTCTATCTGCCGGGTTATAATTCTGATGTCCTCCTGCCGTTGAAGGGCCTGTCTTCTTTCCATATTCTCAATATGATTTAAAAATCGAATTGAGAGCATTATTGACGAACCGCTCTCCCAGCTCCATCTCTTGTGTTGCCTGGTGAATCGGATTTCCCCTCTGCTGTTCGGTTGGAACAGGTGATGAGGCAGAATCCAAAACTGCTTCCGTTACATGTACTTCTTCACGTCGCTCCACACTCCGATTCTCCCGCAACAAGATTTCTCTGCCTGGCATCTCAGAATGTGGTATCGACTAGCTATTCCTAGTATTAACCATTGTAAAGCGTGAGACTCGAAATTTATCGTTCCCCACAAACGGCGCCAATATTCCGTTTATTCACAGAACACAAATGTTCAGCAAAGATGCTGATGTATTGCTATATGATCTGATTCCAACTCTACTACTTTGAGAATATTTACAAGGAAGAAATATCTCAAAGTAGATGATCACAATGCTTACACGATACACCTCAATTGATGTGGGGTGTGTGCATTGTGTAAATGAAAGAGAGTGAGAGTTAGAAGTGTGTGTACCTTTTTGTTGTAACCACCCTGTATTTATAGATCACATACCTTTCAACTGCTCGTTATCTATATCCAGAAATAACGGACATGATCTCCACTATCAAAACCGTCTTTTCTAACTTGATCACCACCCACATTCATATAAGCAATTGAAATGAAAGTCCATCACTCTTTATTGGACCTTGTACTAAGCCCAACTATTATTTCCAAAACAAAAACATACAAATTTTAATTATAAACTAACATGTATGGGAAGTCAATAAAAACATCCGCCGAACACTATCGTATAAAAATATTATTAACATATCTATAACTTCCAATGAATTGTTCTCACTTTCGTGATACTAGTGAATTGTTTATACTTTTCTACACTACGACGAAAAAGATCGATAATTATCGCTGGCTGTGTTGTGAACTTGTGATGTATGCGATCCCAATCGTGACCGTATACACTTGTTCAAATCCCTATCAAATCAATCATAAATATGTAAGACCTGCAAATAGGTTTCTATTGACTTTTCTTGATAAGTAACCTTCGATTTGAATGTTGAAGGTGTAATTCGAAAGAAATTTGTTCCGACGGTAAGAAGACTTTGAAAGAGACTGCAATTCTACTAAGTGCATCTACCAATCTGAATTGAATTGAATTCGTTGGCCTTCGTTATATGGAGTCAATGAATAAGTAAGAATAATATTTAAACTTGTTTAAAAGATAATCGTTAAAAGAATTAATCAAATAGTCACAGTAGTGCAACGGAGTTAGTCTTACGATAATAATATTTGAAAAATACGTTGATTATAATAAAATTAAAAAGGTGAAGCCGTTGTAACTTATTTAGGTCTTAACTTGAACTAACTCTAACATCATTTTAACATGCAAAATAATTTTGAATTTACTAGCTAGTAGATGCTAATTTAGGGTTTAGTGTTCTTTTCTTCGTTTCCTTTCTAAATTAAATAACAAAAGTATGTGATATCGCTGGTTAGTTAACTTTAAGAGCCATTTTCACGTGCAACTAGTAGTTGCGTAGGATTAGTTACTAATAAAAGGAGACTAGCTAGCATAGGGTTGTCGTTAATTTTGTTTAAGTTCTACTAATTTTCAGTGTGTAGCTAGCAATACTCTTTCTAATAAAAGTTTATTAGTTTAAAGCATTTGTTTGCAATATTTTAATGAAAATTCATGAACATTTTTCTTCAGTCTCATTTTCGCAGTACTCCTTTCTATAACTTCTGATTAAACAATCAATGATTGAATATTGTAAGAAAGTATTTTTAATGTATGATATTCTTATTTTATTGGAGTCAATTCTTCATTTATATATAAGATTTTATGTATGAGAAAAAATATTTTATATATGAGATGCTAAATATTATGAGTCAGTTTCGCCACAAACGAGCAAAAGATGATTTTAATCAAATTTTCTTTTTATATTCTTCTAATTTTTTTTAACTCATATTTGTTTTTAAAAAATGGCACCATGCATACACGTCTTTCTTTCATATGATTCGTGTACTCATATCTTTCATGCTAAATAGCAATGTTAAAATACCATAGTTTTGAAATCCAGATTGTAACGGTTGATTCAACTGAGAATCGGTCATATGTTCAATTCAATACTATCTAAAAATCCTTAAATCAACTAAAAGTCGTTGAATCTGACGAAAATTGATAAATTTGTTGGATTAACTAGTTTCACTTAAAAGCTATTTTTTATTTTTTACAAAATGATGTCGTTTAAAAAAGAAAAAAGATTATAATTTATTACACTTTTAAATGAAGTTTATCTTTATTATTACCAAGTTATGTATATTTGTGTTATTTTTTTTCAATATTACTAGGATATTATATTAAAATATTAAAAATATTTTATTAAAACTGATTCGACCTCGATTGAAACTTTAATCTTTGAATTAGTGTCTTTAGTGGTTCCATACTAGTCCAATTATGAGAATATTGTGAAATATATTTATGTATGTGGTGAATGCATGCTCTTTTCTAGAATTTGGTTTAAAACTTAATTTTTAGAAAAAAAAATTATATTGTCTTTTATACCTTTAAAAAAATTTAAGATTTAAATTGTTTAATAAAATAATCAATCACCGTGTGTTTTATTCTTTATGGTGCACTATGCAATAGAATTTTTTTTTTTTTTACCGTATGTCCACTTAATTATTTTGTCAAATAAAGCATTATGTGAAGTACATGCTAAAATTGAGTAAATAACAAATGCAGGAAATTAAATGTTCATCCAAGCTTCTTGTCAACAAATCAACAACCGAACAGATGAAAATTATGAAGCACCAAATCAATAGGATGACAAAATATTTGCTACACAACAGTGTTCAAGATTTGACTTATTATTAATTTGGCCACGGCAATCATGTCAGAGAATGACCACCTGATTCCCTTCCTCCCCTCAGGTGATTTAACCCTTTCTCCATGATAGACAAACATATGAGTAATAAATTTTTTAGTATTGTCTTTTAACATCTTTTATTTATTGTAAAAAAATTATTATGTTAACCTACACTAACACCGAGCACATCTAGTTTACTTAGTGGATTTGCAGTTAGAAAGAATCCTTGTATTAACAAAAGAATATTAATTGTATAATTTGTATAAATATTAAAAATGTATGCAAAATAATATGAATTTTATTTATCAACGTGGTTGAATTTAATAATTTTTTTTGTTAGTTTCTTTTATAATGGTATGTAAAAATTTTCAAATAATGCTTAGAATGTTGAAAATAAAATACGATCAAAATAGTTGCTGGCCAGTTATATCTATTATGTATATTCATCGATTTCTGAATGAACTTCAGTGCAACAGGTATTCAAATCATTTCAGTTGCTTTCACATCCAAATCCAATGTGTAGACAAACATAATTGATCTTGTAATAATTATTGCGTTTAAATTAAGTCTAGTTAAAAACAAAAAATAAAGATAGACCAATTAAGTTTGTGACAGCAATTATCACTAAAGTGTGTGCAGTTTCTCCGACAGGTGAAACTAGTGGGAAATTTACCCACTTCTTGTCAGGGTAAGCAAAATTATTACATTTTGGGATGGCCATAGCAATGGTAATAATCATGTTATTAAAGGGACCACAACAATGTCTTGGTTTCAAAATGTTTCTATTCTCTACCTTTGATATGACTCTAGTTTCCCACACATCTCACATGGCTGGGTAATTAAGTGAGGTGTCGTTTTCGAAGGTGAATGGTTGTGTAAAAGTGGTCCCAATTTATATATCTGGGTGCACATAACTATGGAGCTGCAAATTAAGAAACTCATTATTCAATTTCTCAATCTCTAGCTTCCAAATCAAATAATAGAATAGATATAATTAATATGCCATTTTTGTTTAGAAATCTTATGAACTTGCATAAACACAACGCCCAAATCCATGCAATTATGCTCTATTTTAATGTTTTTTATATTTTGAAAACAACATACTCAATGTCATTGGAGGGTAAAAGTATCTCAATGCATGCTCACATACATACAAGATATGAGAACAACAATTAGGAATGCAGCAAAGTTTTATAATGATAAAAGTTTAATGTGCTGTGTCTTATATATGATACTATCTTATTAGTTATAACCTTAACTTCTACAAATTTCAAACAATCGGAGATGGCACGTGCAGAGATGAAAACATAATAATGCAGCGGGCTAATTTCAAATAATGCATGTCTCAATAAAAAAAATTGTTGTTTGTATTTTGAAAGAAACATCTTATCCGTTATACACATTTGCATTGTAGATTTTACAATATGAATACGAAAATTTAATAAAATGACATAATATAATTCCTTTAAAAAAATGTATATAGTATAATGTTTAATTTTATTTATTTTGAATGAGCACATGAGGTCATGCATATATCTCTAAAACAAGATTCAGTTTTTGCGCAAAACTTGGCAGATTCCCCCTTACATTATTCCTGACCCTCTTACACACTGGTCCATATTCTATATTATATCTATCTTGCACTGAAGGGTAGAGAGAGAGAGAGAGAGAGAAAGACTAATGCTTCAAATTTTGAAGTGGTCCTATTTCGTGGGGGGCTAGAAAAATCTAAAAAATACTACTCATATACTGTATTGGAATCAGTATTTGTGAGTGGCTACCATATGATTACAGATCAGGTAGCTAGCATGCATGGACATATTGTATTTTTCTCGCTCTATTCTCAGATCTTTATAATTTCATTTTTTTTTTACTAATGCGATGGTGTGTGTTTGAATCAATGTTAATAAAATTAATTTTAAAAAAATTGATTTTTAAGTGATATAATTTATATTTAAAAGTATTTGTTATAAAAGTAAGTTAATAATAAAACATAGTATAAATATTTTTATCTAACACAAATTATCTAAAATTATTTCAACTCAAACTCAATTATATTTTAGACTAATTAAGAACAAATTCTTCAAAGTATAATCAAACAAATAAAAAATTGTCTAAAATTGTTTTTCTTTACCAAGCTTAAAAATCACATTAATTGATATTTCATTATTTTAACATGATTTTGAAGGATCTAATATGAAATCAAATACACACGTAATTAATGGAAGATAATTTTATTCTTTAAACATATGTAGTTAGAAGTTTGATATATCCTTAGGTCCCTATGTATTAAAAACATATGTTTGAGAAATATTAGTTTCTTAAAGTTATTGATTCTTGGTCGAAGATATCATAAATTTTATTAAAAAAACAAATTTTGTTTTCTCTCTTAACTAAGGCATTTGAGGTTTGCTTTTTGAAATGAAGAAGCAAAAATTAACGTGTGAGGCCAAAACCCAAAAATGGATAAAGGGTATCTAGCCATTAGGCCATGACCATAGGAAAATTGACACCTCTAGCTGAAAGTGCTAACTAGCCTTCCAGATGTGTACAGATAACAACATGACAAGGCATGCAAAGGTAGAGGAAAGAGGAGCGTCTGTTATGGCTATGTATTGCTTTGATTAAAAGTTGGGTAGGGTCCTAATGGGGTAAGCCATGGGAAGCAACACAGGACATTACATTTATATGGCACTAAGATTTTGATAGAGCATGTATATGTCTGATGGTTTTGTCTGGGTATATATAAAGGGTCATGCTTTGAATTTTACAGCCTTAAAAGCAACCATTATTATTGAGTATGGGAAAGAAAATGAAACACTTGGCAGAGGCTCCCATTCCCTATTCATGCAAGTTACCTAAAACAATAATCGTTGCAAGAGACATAGAGAAGTGGAGCCATGTAATAAAGAGAAAAAGAAAGTCACTAATTAACTGAACCCTTTTTAATTGCATCTTAAGTTATTTCTGAGCACAGCTTTATTATACTACTACATCTTACAGTAATAATAAATGAGTTCAATTTTATAATGTGTGATTGAAAAATTGTACACGGTCAAACTTACTATACGTAGACTTAGTAAATGATAATTTATTATTAAATAGTAACAAAAGATTTTTACGTTGTAGGTACATGCAATATTATACTTACAAAAATTGTTGACAGAAATGGTTAATCACTTGAATTTTTAACCAAGAGATTCGATCTTTGATTTGAGTATAGAGTTATAATTGGAGGCATTGTTTTATTTTAAAATGAACTAATCCGATTAAAGATGACTAGAAAAAAGTATATATATATATATATATATATATATATATATATATTGAATTACATAGTTAGTATAAGTTGAAGGGACCGATTGAGAGGCTTTTGAAATTTTTGTTGTTTTTTGGCCAGGCAAATTGTCGCAAATTAGTTGTATAATTCTACATCAAAGTTGCTTAAAGACAAATCTTAAAAGGTTGATGATTGCTTCTGTGCCAGGGTCGAATTGGGTAGCTGTCCATTAAATTTGCCCAATTAGCTTCTTAATTGTTCTCTTCTAGCCTAATAATTTATGACTTTGGAAACTTTATTTGATAAAAAGACAAATAAATTAGATAGTTTCTCAGGTATGGGTTTACCTACACCATTTTGGTTAGTGATGATTTTAGGAAAGATATGTTATTTAGTTGGTTAATGGAGAGCACATACACATAAGCCTTGCAATAAACTTACCATTTCGTACCCATCAAATGGTTTTGTTTGTCATGAGGGAAAAAGGGAGGAAAAGAAAAGGATAAGCAACGAAGGTAAGGAATGAACTTTATTAATAAGAAATAATTTCTTGAATCCAGAAATAGTTGTTTTATATCTGAGTGAAATGGATAACCATATCGTGGAAACAAATGATTCGTGTCCCACGTGGTGTAAATTCCACCATCAACTTTTGGCAAAAAAAAACTATTCTCTCGTTGAACCAGAATCATGCTCAGCAAAATTGTTACTATCTCTGAAGGCATTTTAATTCAATGAAGGGCCACATAATGAATGTCACAGAGATTTGAATGTGAATATATACAAATATAAACCAATAATTTTATTTAGCATCAAGTTTTCAATTTAGAGAGAGAATGTGTGTAGGGAATTTAGAAAACAAACTTTGTATTGAGATTGAAGCGGGTAATTTTATTGATATTATTTCTTTTAATACAAAAAAAATTACACACGCAAAATGCTAAAGCTCCCAAAAAACATGAAAATAAATTGAATGAATTACAACCTTTCAGCTCTAGATCTACATTATTCATCATAAATAACACTTCATAATACTATACTACGTGTAATGTTTGTTTTTTCTTAAGAAAATTTAATTTAATTTTTTTTTAATTGTGAGACAAGTTAGAGTTTTCAATTCACCTATCTATTTAATTTTGATCCACCTCCTCTAACAAGTAAAACAAAAAGGTTAGGGTGAGTTCAACGAGTCAACCCAACCCATCCTTGATTTTATTTTAAAAATATTTAAAAGTTAATAGTTATTATATAAATATTATTTTATGATTTTGATCATGTCTTAATTTTACTAAAAATATAATGTTTGATGAATGTATGTTTAGAATCTTTTAATTGTTTATTTATGTTTTATAGGCTTGAGCGTGGGTCGGGTCGATTATGGTCCGTTTCAAATATAAATACCTTCAACTGATCCAAACCAAAGGAGGTTAAATGCAACCCATTTCCATCCATATGTATGAACAGTTTGTTAGTTTGGGTGACAGATATTCAGTTTTCTCTAGGTAAATCGATCGGGGCGATGTAAGATTTGAGTTGGTTGGTGTAATTTTTTGGGCATTTAGAAGTAGTTTAATTTGATTCTGAGTGAGAGGAGAGAAAGATGGCAAAAGGAACGTGTGATTTCTTGACCTTTGATACGATTAGGGTGCAAATAAATTAAGCATGTGAAATCGACCATCATGTAAGTACCAGGTAAGCTGATATATCATTGGTCAACGACATGTTAGCAAATTCTAATTCTAACTTAGAAGAATTAAAATTGCATAATACTTGAAACAATTAATTGATGCAATTGAAACTTAAGACTAAAATTGTATATTTGTGGTACTTGAGGATTCAATCCGTAACATCCAATTTTTCGTGTGTATGGTAGATAATATTAATGTTTTGTCATATTACACAATCAGTATAGTTGAAACTTAAGTGATTAAAATATCATAATTGCGGTATCGGCGGAGAAAAAAAGTGTAATTAAATCTATTATTTATTTTCATTTTCTTATGTTTTATTATACTTTTATTTTACATTTATTTATATTACTTCAATATGCTTTTTTTTTTTTTGTCAAATGACTATTTATTGAGAAGGCCCAACGATATTTACAAAAGCACATGATACTAAAATAAGAGCTTGATAATGGTGCGCAACATATAAATAGTAACAAACCAGACATGCAACTTCAAAACTAAACAAATTAGCAATTCTAAAACTATTAATCAAACGTGATATTCACATCCTCCTGTTTAAAGGAACCTTCATAGAACTATATTTACTTCAATATACTTTTGTTACCAGCACCATACCATACCGCCCAAAGACTCACAATTAGTGAAATCCAAGTTCAAAACTATTTTCAGAATCCATTATCCACAATCCTACAGATCCATTAAGGTACTATCACTTATACTTCCTATTTCATTATGGGGTGTTTTCTTCTGCACTTCCAGAATTTTTCCCTGCATTTCCCATATTGCTTTTGGAATATAGCAATATAGGAAATGCAGGAAGCAATTGCCATATGATATATAAGAGCCCGAATCAGAATGAAATGCTGTTGGGTCGCAACATGCATTAGGCCCAGCCAGTTTTGTCCAAGACTTCATCCACCTCTGACTTCAGAACAGTAAATGCTGGGATTGAAAATAAGATATAAAAAAAACACTTATAAATGTTGGTGATCGATAACTAAATCCTTTTAAGTATATTATCAAGGATTCGATCTCTGGTAGTGAAGTATATAAAAAAGATTCTGTTAGTACAAACAAAAATATTTCTTATAAACTCTCCTAAATGCTATTTAATTTAAGATGGAAACTTATTTCAACTTCATTATTTATTCAACCATTAAAAAACTTTCAAACTAGTCTTAATTTCTTGACACCCTATGTCTCATTCCCACAAGGTGGCAACTGATAAGTGTAGAAACAGATGTAGAAGTTAACCTTTCTCTTATTTAAACACAAGCAGTAACAACACATCATATTAGACAATTGTTCTCCAAACACCAAAGGTGGAAGGAAAGAAGCAAAAAAATCGGTGCTAAGTTCACCGATCTCTCCCTCTCTCTCCCCTCTCATTCTCAATTCACAACCTTGCAATTAAGTCTCACTTCTCCATTTTCAGACACCCCCACATTTCCAAGTTTCAACATTGAAGCCACAAACTCTTTGAAGAACAAACTTTGGTCCTTGGCAAATGCTTCAACAATCCACCTAGTTCTCTGATCCCCAACAAGTGACTGATCTGATGAGAACAAACCCTTTCCCAACAACAATTGTCTATAGTAGTCATTGTCAAACACTGATGCTGTTGAGTCCAGGAACTGGCCAGCACTGAAGTTTGTGTTTGGTTTTGGACACTTCTTTTTGAGGTCTAGTGCAAGCTCAGTGTTCAAACTAGGGTCAATGTCATGCAACAAACTGAAGTTGTGAATTCTAGCTTGGAAAGAAGAACAGTGTGAAAAGCCAAGAGTGTGGCCACCAGAGAGAGTCACCATGTCTTTGACACCTAAACCTCTCTTTGCAAAGCTCTGAATGAGTTGGTTCACATTTAGGGTTGGAGCTGGTAGGTTGACTGTTTCAGATGCCTTTGAGACCCTTCCATCTTTTCTTCCTTTTAGCACATTCCAATATGGTCCTCCAGACTGGGAAAATTTATGAGCTATTAATATATATATTGATCAATGATCATTACAACATAAAACAAGTTATATCCGCCCTAATTTAACTTTCTTTGACAAAGTTGATGATTCATGGAAGAATCATTGTTCAACTATAAAAAGCAATATGTACTATACTACTAACATTATCTTGGGTAATTATACTCTGCATTAATTAGTCTTGAAATATTTATCGTCTAATTAAGGTGATTATAATGTGACTAATGAGGCTATTAAATAGTCTAATCAATCATAAAAAAACATAACTTGATTAAAGTATAAACACTCAGAATTATTACTCTAAAATTAAGGTTTTATCTTATCTTAATTATTGAAAATATGAAGAAAAATTGTATAGTTAAAAATTATATTTTATAAAGCAATGGATAAATCTGAAGAAAAAAAGATGGAAAATAATATAATTTTAAATAGAAACAATATAGACTGCTAGTTGAAGTTTAAGATTCTTAGGAATCATTGATGGTAATATATATATATATATATATATATATATATATATATATAGAACATAAAGAAACATTTTAAGAGTATGGATTCTTATTATTGAAACAAAAATGTCTCTGTTGTACCCTACAGTTACATTAGAACCACACTAGTTTCTTTTAGACCTTTTCCTTACACTTAATCACCATTGATTAAATAATTTTATCTTGAAAATAGAAATAGTTAAGTAAATGATGAATGGCTAAGATGAAATGTAACTGAAAAGAGTGTTAAAAGATAATTATCCTTTACTCAGGACTCATCCTTTTTTTTTTTTATCATAAGCGAATGGGAGTAATAGTGAGACTTGAGGAGTGTAAAAATATTCTTAATTGATATTGCTCTAATAGAAAATTTTATGATCTGCCATATAAATATTTACCATATAGAGAATCAACATACAGTACTAGAATAACAAATGCCTCTTATAAGTGCCATGCAAGAATTTAGCAGTTCTAAAATAGCTTGAAGGCTTAATTGAGTTATTACCAATGCCACCACATCCCTAGCCGCAATGGCGATTATGTCAGCACAGGAAACAGTGCGAGGGCAAGTTTTCTCAAGCGTGGCCTTGGCTTCATCAATAACATAGAACGCATGGACAGAGAGATTAGGAGGACCATCTTTCTCAGCCAGGTCTTTGGGTGTTGAGTCCAGCAATATTGATGCATCACATCCCTATCATTCACAATTGACCAAAACATACAATTGCATCCATTTCAATATTTCACATGAATCAACAAAGCATTAATCAGGTTGCATTCCATGTCCTTGTTCTTTTTCAAAACTATTGATATTTTACAAACTCAAATTTTTATTTATTTTTTACTCCTTTCCAGCAGTTGCTTAATAGTAATTTATCACAAGTAAATGAGATATTAAGGGTGTATTTCTTCTTCTCACTTTTTTGTTTTAAAAACTGATTTTTTAAAACATGTTTGCCCCACTCAGCAATCAATTTTTCATCCAAAATCTGTTGAGTTTTGAAAACTGTTTATGTTTATGAAATAATTGTTTCAAATATAAAATAAATAAAAAACAAAAATAACTGAGAGGTGTTTTCTTATTCTCTCCTTTTTTCTTCAAGGGCTTTGTCGAAGTGTTCAAAAAACAAACTTTTAGAAAATAAAAATATGTTTAAAGGACAAACGCTGTTAAATGTGCTCAAGAAACAAACAAATTTTAGAAAGAAAAAAACTGTTTTTAAAATCAGTAACCAAACATTGCAAAAAATAAGGTTATTTTAGTCCAAATATAATAATGCATTATACACCCATCAAATACTCCTTAATTTGTGTATATTAGCTTTAAACATTAATAGATATGAAATGAAGGTAGTATTTCTTACCCTTATGAAACAGTCATGGAAGAACATCCTTAAGATCCTAGCTGGAACTTTTGGATCAAATGTGGAAGCCCTGAGAACAGTGTCTGAAATTATCTTCTCTGCTTGTGGACATGTTTTGTCATAGTAGTGAGCATCAAGCTCTGCTTGTGACATTGATGATAATGTCAAGGAGAGGAAAATGATTGGAAAAAGAAATTTGCATTTTGAATATGGCAGAAGAGCCATTTTTGTTGGAACTGAATCAGATAATTACGGAATACAATAACTTGAGAAGTGATGAGAATTTGATGGAAACTATGAGCACGTGTATGCTGTATATATAGAATAGAAAGTTGTTGACACTAACAAATTAAAATACAAGTTTAACGCATGATTATTGTGCTTGAAAGCCACTCCATGTTTGGAGATTAGTCTGGAAGTGCCAAATTTTGACTTCACTTTTGTTCTGCTTTAAGATCAAGTATATTCATCCACCTACACACCATTAAAACACAAATCTTGGGTATTCAATTAACAAAGCATTTTTTGTTAACAATGAAGACGTACCCTGTAGACCAGTAGGATCAGGGAAATGTATGTATAACATTCAATAAAGCAGTTCATAACTATAATCAAGGACAGGATTGTGTAAATTGCAAAACAAGTTTTTATTTGTCCCAAAAGTTATTAATGCGAGTGTAACTGGTTTATTTTGGGGATTCTACCAAAATGGGGTGTCTTTTTTTTTTTTTTATAATTACTGGGGCGGATTTTAAATTTTGTAATAAAAGGAGGTAAATCATAAAAGGTATTACCACTATGAGTTAGTAGTTGTAAATCCTGTCACAATTTTTATCTTTGTTTTAAGACAATTTTTAAACTGAATTCATAAAAGATTTTACAATTTCAATATATATTTTTTTTAATTTACAACTTTAAAATCATAATTTTTTTTTACTTTTTTACATATAAAAAATCGTAAATATATTTACAATTTCTATGAAATCAATTTTTCACTGTTAAATCTTAAGTTTTTTTAATATATTTATGACTTTCATGAAATTAGTTTTATTTTTTAATGTTAAGTCTTAAGTTTTTTTTTTCTTCTTCCTATTAAGTCTTTCATTTTTTTTAA
>PYAF01003105.1:1479694-1583425 GCA_007407185.1 Glycine tomentella
GACTTTACATGAAGAAAAAAAATCTTAAGACTTAACAATAAAAAATAAAACTTAAGACAAAAATTGATTTCCTAAGAATAGTAAATATATATTTGCTACTTTTAAGTTATAAATATATATATATATATATATATATATATATGACTTATAAGTCGTAAATATATTTATGAGTTATGTATAAAAAAGTAAAAATAATTATGATTTTAAAGTCGTAAATTTGAAAAAAAAAATTACACTAAAATCATAAAATCTTTTACGATTTTAATTTAAAAAAATTTAAAAAAAGTCATCATAAGAATTATGACTTCTAACTTAGAAATCATAACACTTGTTACGACTTATCCCTTTTTGATAAAAAATTTAAAACCGATCCTCAAACGGTAATTAAAAAAAAAAGCACCCCTTTTAGTCAAATCCCTATTTCTTTTAGTTAAGTTTCAGATTCAAAGACCAAAAAATATGATTTGGAGAAAAACCTTAATAAACTAGTCAATAAAAATCTCTAATGAAAATTAGTCATTTGATGGATAATTCATACCAATATCATAATGATTCAAAATAATTGGCATGTATTTATTATTGAGAATTAGTATTAATTAGGTTTCTTTGCATGCACATTTAAGAATGTCTTTTTTTCTTCTTTTTTTTTTATAATTAAATTGGTTTACTTATATTATAAGACAATTTGGTGTAGCTTTAAATTTAATTTTAAAGTAATTCACAATGTACAAAATCACAAGTTTCAATCCCAATTTCACGACTGCCATATTTTCATTAACACTTTCTTGTAAAAGTTAAGGGCATCAAGCATTAATCAAAACGTGGACTTGACACACAAATTAAGTTATTATGCAAAGTCATGAATAAGAACTACGACTTTTATTTTATTGTCTACGACTCGTGATAAAGTCATTAAATAATTTTATTTAATTTTACCTCTAACTCGTCTGCGCCACAAGCTTTACTTTGATAAAAGAATAAATTAATCCTTAGTTGTATATTAAATTCATGATATTATTAAACAAAACATAAAAAATATAATATATATAGATATATAGATATATTAAGTCCTTGTTTCTTATAATTTAAAATAAAAATATTTAAAAAGTACTATTACAAAACTATTATTAATACTCATGACTTTTATATGTTCACTACTTTAATAAATAAATTTGATGTTGCATGCATCAAAATCAGTAATATCAATTCAATTAAGTTACATCAATTAAGAAAAAGAATGGGTTTCTGCTCTTTGCGGTGTACTACACAAAAAGTACATTATTTTAGGTACACGTATAATATGTTCTACGGTATTTTTCTGTTGCCTTATACCTTTCAGGTTAGTTTAGGTAAGTGGTTGTGAAGTTGGTGATGAGAGATGAGTCCAGTATGTTCGATCTTTATAAACAATTTTCCTAGTTTCCTTAGGAGGGATCCTTTTATCTAGTGATAGGGTAATTAATAAGAATAACTAAACTAAGAAAGGAATGTCCAATAATTCATTGTTATGCTTAAATAATATTGGAAGTTTTAATAAGTCAGTTTATTAAGAAAAGGTTTTGACTAATTTAAAGTTCGATTTCGTTAAGGATCAAGTCTAACATATTTTATTGTGACGGTAAATTTTGATCTTATATATATATATATATATATTAGTTAAGGTTAAAATATATAATTATATAAGTTTCTATGGTAAACATATGTAACCTATGAATATTTTTTATTGACTATTTATATATTTTCTATGATATATTCATCTCATTTGTTAAAATAAATCACTTCTCACACTCATAAGAAATATGTTAGGATATTATTTTATTTCTTTATTTATTTAGTTGTTGACTTTGTGTCTTTCTTAAAGAAAAAGAAATAAAAGCATGTACAATAAAATCACAAATTTGAGATGCATTATGATAAAACTATGAATAAGTAAAATAACAAGGTCTTATAACAAAAATTTGAAAATGGTATATCTTTTACCTTTTTTTACTTCTAAGTTAATTATTGCTACTTTACTCCATGCATCTTACACAGTTACACATGGCTGTCTTTTTATTTTTCTTTTCTTTTTCTGATACACATGGCTCTGTCAGCAATTTCTTCTATGCTATTTCTTAACATTTGTGTTTAAAAATGTTATTTATTTTCTCTTTTTCACTACAATTTGTTCTCATCCTTTTGTCCTTGGGAGCCAAGGAATTGGACCACCTAGTGTGCTAGTGGACATGGCTTATGTTTATTTTATTAAAAGTGTTTTTCTTTAACCTCAACATGTGTTAAGCTAGGTGACCATGACTTTTAAAGACTTAGAAAATAAGGATTTGATCACAATCCTATGGTATAAATTTTATAATAGTGATATTTCTCACTGGTTAAGTATGTGTTTTATTAACCATTTTATAAATGTTCCATACAGCATAAAAAAAAGAAGAATCTAATGGTTGGTAATTAAATTACATAAATTTTGAACATAATTGGCAACAAACAATCCGTGTGCTATGTGTTTCTGTGTCTTTAAAAGCTTGTGTCTTTATCCAGTTTTGTCCATGAACCCATGATAATAATAATAAAAAAATATTATGTACCTCATTCTCCATAAACTTCTCATTGTGCAAAGGTAAATATGAGAGATATTATATGCAGTCTTACTTTTGCATATGTAAAGAGTCTGTTTTTGGATTCGAACCGATGATCAACAAGTCATCAAGATACAACTTTACCGCTGTGTCAAGGCTCACCCTCAACTCAAAATAATAATACAAGGTAAAAAAAATACTAGTAATTCTTAGCATGATCATCATTCTCCTTAAAAAAAAATGGTCATTATACTTATTTTTGCACTCATAAGAAGAAACTACTAACACATTTGCCAATTCGCACATAAACTTATTCTTATTTTGGATACAACCTGATCACCACAAAAAAATGAAACATCTTATAAAAAATTTGATAAACAACCTTATGGGATCAAATACAGGTGAACCATAACAAAATACATTTTAACTCTAAATTTGAATATATCAGCAATCATCAACTAACCAATAACCTTCTCCTTCTTGGCATAAAATCTCCTGTACATGGAATCAACATTATTTAGATAGAAGGTGCCTGGAGGTAAGTAGCTACAGTCCTTGCTTGTCACAAAGTCCTTCCCCCCATAACGGTGTTCCATGATCTTCAATGTTTCAACAAACTTTTCAGGAGGAATCTGCAAACTCGAGTTTATTTTGTTAAAAGCAAAATACACTGTCAACTAATTAGAATTTATCTTAGAAGACTTGTAAAGTAACTATTACAAAAACCAACAATTTTACAATGCATAGCAATACAAAATTAAATGATAATATAAAAGCCTTCTAATTAAATTCTTTTGTTAAAGATGATACAACAAAGGAAGTAAATTTTTTTGTATAATTGAAACTTGAAAGACCTAAATGCATCGGTTCCAATGTCAAATTTTGGTATTAAGATGTACAAGGTCTCAAGTACAACAATACTAGTCTTTTTTGGGTTGATTTAAGTGTTTCACACTCATCAACAGTTAGGTAAAAGTTGCATCCATGCACCTTAACTTAATAAGATGCATTGAAGAGGTCACCCTATATGCATAGTTTCTTAGATGATGAAGTCAATTTATCTTATAAGTGGTTAAAGACTGCATACCTCAACTCTCTGCTTCAACTTGTCTGAAACATTCATCACTGTTACAATGTTTGACAAGTTAAAAGGATGTTGACCCTCTTGAAGGTGGAAAGGAGAACATTGTAGCTGTTAAACAACTTCCATATGAAAACGTAACTACCCGTTTACCTACCTGCACATTGAAAGACAATTCTGATGAGAAATTTAGAATCAGCCAAAACTTTTCTGCACAAGCTGCAATATAACAAGAAAGCAATTATGTAGAGTCATTGTAGGTCGTGTTATGACATACTTCTCTGCCTTTTCGTTTTCATTCCAAATATGGAGAAAAAATTCCTGCATGACAATTACCTTGTTATATGGAGAATGAAACACAAAATAATCAGAATCTGACATTGAAAAAGCCCTCCCCTCCAATTTTTCAAATCTGTATATGGAAGAACATTTAATGAGATGTGAAGCAAAAAAGAAATTCAAAATGGCCATTTTGGTCCAGTCTATGCTTCTCACAGTAAAGCCGATAACAGGAATCAAGTGCCGTGAGATAACAGGTTTGTGAGAGTTTTCCATCAACAACCTATAGCAGGAAAATGACCAATTAAAAATAAAGAGAAGATCAATCTAAATTAATGCATGCTGAACTATTAGTGGAATGACAGAATGTATCAACAAGCACTAAAGCATAATAGTAACTAGTAAGGATTGGTGTAAAGCAGAGATTAAAACCCAAACATGTTTAAATATTTATGTTTGCAAACTGAGATAAACTACTTGAACAAAATTTAATCAAGTGACAATCTTTAGAACCATTTTAAAAACAAACACTAAAAATCAGTGTTTATTAGCTTTAGCTGCTCTGTAAAAATTGATGGTTTTGCATATGAATTTTATAATTTGGTACAGCATTGGGGACAAGTGGGTGGGAAAAAGGATCCTGCTAACCAATATAAAGAGTGGGCTAGTGTACAAGACTTCTACTGTCAAAGTAAGACTAGCAATAGACATTTTTTTGTTCATAAAGTAAAGTTTAAAAAAAAAAAAAAAACTTCTTAGTACATCCTTTTTCAATTACAATCCTCCTTGATTTTATTTGTCAATATTTCAAGTAAGAAATAGAACACGAAACAAGGGGTAAAAAAGGTAATACTGAAATTTGGAAATATCTTCATCATAGATAAGTTTGTCTTATTGTAAGAACAAAAGAAGTTCAATCACATAAACTAAGACTACACTTCGTAGTACAGTTATGATGCAATTAAAATTAATAATGAGGTGAAAAAGCATTACTGGATATTCACTAGCAAGATTTGGCTTGTAAAAATCATATGCATGAGACATGTGACTGCCTCTAAGTTTGCTTTCAAAAGCAATAGGAGCATCTGGCCCTACAAGCATGGCAATTGCAGCTGCTCCTCCAGTGGGACGAGCAGGTCCTTCAGCATATACCTGAAACAATTCATAGGCTCATAGCTAAGAAAATTGTTCGACACTATATAATCTGCATTCTGCAATTGCTTTCAACATTTGAAGAGAAAGGAACATAAGTATAATAGTAGTCAAGTGTAGAACAAATGATGAGACATGTAGACATTCAAAATAAAACATGTTCCATGCTTTCTTGTAAAAGTAATATCTTGGTAAACTAATTATGTATGAAATTCAATTATAAACTTGCACATTAGAATTAGATAGCTCAGCATAGCTTCGGCAGTTCATACTTTGTTGTTTCATGAAAGTGGATTTCTACCCTTCATAGTTCATAACTAGAGAAAATTATAGTATTCTAGAGTTGGTCAGAGGCTCTAAGACATACATACAATTGTGCACTAATAAGATAAAAAAATGGATAAAAATATAAGAATTGAAATTTCTTTATGCATTAAGTGGTAAATCTGTAGCAAACATACCGCAGTGTCTGTACATACAACAAGTCCATAACGTCCATCCCATGAGCTACTCTCCACCCAATTCACACAATTGAACAAAGCAGCTGTTCCTCCATAGCATGCATTAGTTGAATCAACACCTTCAATGTCAATATTACCACTTGCCTGATTGTTGCATGAGTTAATATAAGATGCAGATTTCTTTACTTTTATTCCTTTCTAATTTTGACTCATCTTCAAAAATAAATAAATTAGATAGCAATTTAATAGTCCAATATCAAAAAACCATCTCATTTGTCATTTTGTGTTCCTTTGGTAGCATCAAATATGTATGGACACAAAATAAAGGATTATATCCTGTCACACTCCAGAATCCAGATTATCCCAGAAGAGGTGTCAAGATACGGGAAGATATCATGACTGTAAAATCTATCGAGTCTAATAATCTTATAAGGTGAGGGTCCACACTCAACACCTAAACAGAATAATTTACCTTAAAACTTGCATCAGGAAGGTCTTAATTGATTTGCTTTTGTCAATAACAGTTTCACTCCCAACCTCCAAACGTCCAATTTGCTTAGGATCAACATTAAATTTTTCAAGAAGTGAAGTAACTACCGTCAAGCTGTAAATTCAAAGTTTAAAAGTAAAATATTATAAAATAAGTGCAGGAAAGATGAGTATTATAGTATTATACAAGTCCAAAAGGACCAAAACACTGACAAGCTTCATCAATCAAGTACAAAAGCATGACTTAAGTATCCCCTACCCCAAAAACAGACACATTAGAATTACCAGAAAATTCTCCTAGGAAACACTATCTCAAGAACAGAGAAACTACATTTTCTATTTAAGGAATACTAATAGCACTCTTTTGGACACTCTCTACTCTTTATAATCCACATGTGATTCACCTATTATTTAAATTGAGCAAATCTGGTCCCGTCCATTTTCTCTTACCTACCCCCCCACCCCACCCCCCGCCTCCCCTTTCAAATTACCTACTCAAAATTTTCACAAATTGAACCAATTCCATTGCTTTAAACCTTCTTTTGCTCAAAACTCACCAACTAAAATATCCAATTCCACCCATTTTTTTTTTAAAAAAAAAGATAAAGAAACTCAAATTTCCCCCTTTTAAACTCTATAATCCTTCAAATTTCCACTAGTTCATTTGCTTCTAAACTTTGGAAATTGCTTCATATCCCAAACATTGTACATCCCCGAAAATTTGTGTTGGTTATTTGCTTTTTGGACTGCAATTATTTTTTATTTTTTAGTATTTCAGTTATTGTTCTAGTCAATAAGTGGTTCCTATATTTTAGGATCAAGATAGGTTGTTAGGTTGTTATCCAATGTTGCTAAAATCTTGGTAACAAATAGTTTTTCTGTTTCATTTGAATATTATAAATGTAGTTGTTGATGATGAATAAATGTAACCCCTTCAATTATTTTTTTATCAGTTCTTCATCTTCTCCTTCAATATATATTTTTGTTCTCTCCAAGCAAATATTATTTTTTATTTTCTCTTGAAGATTTCCAACAATTGGTATCAAGAGCTTATTTCTTACGGGACATGTGAAAATGGATTCTGAAACAAGTTTTTCCCAAGTAGCTCTTCCAATTTTACATGGGGAAAACTATGATCTTTGGGCCGTCAAGATGGAGGCTTACCTAGAGGCTTTGGATCTTTGGGAAGCTGTAGAAGAGGATTATGAAGTCCTTCCACTACCGGACAATCCCACAATGGCCCAGATTAAGAATCATAAGGAGAAAAAAAGCCGAAAAGCAAAGGCAAAATCATGCCTTTTTGCTGGTATCTCTATAACCATCTTTACTAGGGTCATGACTCTCAAATCGGCAAAAATGATTTGAGACTATCTAAAGGTGAAATATGCTGGAGATGAAAGAATTAGAAGCATGCAGGTGCTTAACTTAATGAGGGAATTTGAGCTTCAAAGGATGAAAGAGTCTGACACAATCAATGAATACTCAAACAAATTATTGGGCATTGCCAACAAGATAAAGTTATTGGGCGGTAATTTTGCAGATTCCAGAATTGTTGAGAAAATTCTGGTAATAGTGCCAAAGAGGTATGAAGCATCTATTGCTTCGTTGGATAACACAAAAGATCTGTCTAAAATTACTTTTACAGAAGTGTTACATGTCCTTCAAGCCCAAGAGCAGAGAAGATTGATGAGGGAAGATCATGCTATTGAAGGTGCTCTTCTAGCCAAGAGCCAACAAACTAAAAACTAAAAGAAGAATTATCTAGGCAACAGTCAGAGTAGTGCAACTGATTACAACAAAGGAAAGGGTGAAAAGAAAAGTTACCCACCTTGTCAACATTGTGGCAAAATGGGTCACCCTCCATTCAGATGTTGGCAAAGACCTGATGCTAAATGCATCAAGTGCAATCAAATGGGGCATGAAGCAATCATATGCAGGAGCAAAAATCAGCATCAAGAGGAAGAAGCTAAGGTCGTTGGTCAAGAGGAGGAGGAGGATCAACTCTTTGTGGCCAGGTGTTTTGCAAGCAGCAAAGAGAGTAAGAGTTGGCTGATTGACAGTGGTTGCACAAATCATATGACCAATGACATGAAACTTTTCAAAGATTTAAAACCAACCAACATCACCAAAGTCAAAATTGGCAATGGTGATTATATTTCAGTCAAAGGAAAGGGAACAGTTGCAATAACAAGTAGCTCAGGTACAAAGTTTATTCCTGATGTCCTTTTTGCACCCGAAATTCAACAAAATCTGTTGAGTGTTGGCCAATTAATTGAAAGAGGCTTTAAAGTTATTTTTGAAGACAATTTTTGCCTGATTAGAGATGCAGCTAATCAGAATATCTTTAAAGTAAAAATGAAAGGGAAAAGTTTTGCTCTAAATCCGTTGGAGGAAGAGCAAACTGTTTTTCCAATCAAAGAAAACATCACAGAAGTTTGGCACAAAAGGCTTGGGCATTATCACCACCAAGGGTTGCTGCAACTGAATTCCAAGAGAATGACAGCTGATTTTTCAGAACTTGATAATCACATACCAACATGCAAGGCTCGTCTATTCAGAAAGCAAAAGAAGAAGCCATTTTTGAGGACAGCAAAAAGAGTCACTCTTAAGCTGCAGTTAGTCCACACAGATATATCTGGATCTAAAAAAATTCCTTCATTAGCAGATAATCGATATTATGGAGCGTTTTGGAAGTTTAAAAAAATTAGTAAAAAATCAAAGTGGCAAGCAAATTCATATTCTTCTTAGCAAGTTTAGATTGGAGTTTGCAGATCCTAAAGCAAGGAGGAGTATTGGTTATTTGCTTTTTGGACTGCAACTATTTTTTTTTAGTATTTCAGTTATTGTTCTAGTCAATAAGTGGTTCCTATATTTTAGGATCAAGATAGGTTGTTAGGTTGTTATCCAATGTTGCTAAAATCTTGGTAACAAATAGTTTTTCTGTTTCATTTGAATATTATAAATGTAGTTGTTGCTGATGAATAAATGTAACCCCTTCAATTATTTTTTATCAGTTCTTCATCTTCTCCTTCAATATATATTTTTGTTCTCTCCAAGCAAATATTATTTTTTATTTTCTCTTGAAAATTTCCAACAATTTGGCTAAAAATAATAATTTGATAGTTTCAAGTGGAAGAAAATCAACATAGGAATAATTTGCTTAATTATATAAATAGACCACCTTAATTAGTTAAAAAAAAAAACTTGGGAGATCAAAACTACACACATTCCAAACCAAAGGTACCAATAAGCAAACTACTAAATAAAAACAAAACAATAGTAAGGAAATGCTTATTGCTTATGCAAAATTGTGTATTTTTTTTTATCGGTCAATGTTAGTTGTTAAATGTTAGTGTTTTTGTTAGTGGAGGGATTCGAACCCACGACTTCTCCCTCCCACCCTTCCTTCCCCTCTTCACTTTTTTCTTAACCACCCAACCAACCTTATATCTCCTGCTTATGCAAAATTGTAATCAACCTCATTGAGATAACATATTCAACCTCAGAGCAGAAGGCCATGCAATCCTGTCCAAGCCCAATAGTGTATTTCCCTTTGCTCACCCCATCATGACCCTCCAAAGCTTCCTGCACAACCCATCAAAACAAAACACACAACATAACCAAACAAAGAATAAAAATCACAGTACAAAACAAAACACAAAACATAACAAAAAGAAAGTATAAAAATCAGAGCTTTATGAGAAAAAAACACAAATTGAGACCTGGGTTACGCAAGTGGGAGGGAAGTAGATGTCCATGGCAAGGATTCCCACATTGGCAGGGCGTAAAGAGGCCATGGAAGAGAATTTTCCCTCTCTTTCTTTTGGGTTCTGTTTGGATGCAGAGAAAGTGGGGGGAAGTAGTGTTGTTGAAAGTGAAAGTTGTGGAATTTGGAATGGCAAGGTGTAAGTGTGTGTGTGTAAGGTTCAGGAAGAGTTGTGTTGTGTGTGTATCTTCCCAACCAACACTCCTTTTTTGGCGGACATTTTAATGGGTGTCTGTTTGAATGGAATGTGTCATCAATCTTGTTAAAGCAAAAATGGATTGGTGGGCGTCATTTGTAGGTGAAACAAAAAAACATTTAATAATATATTGTTCATTGTTCATTTAATGAATTTGTTCGGTTAATTATAGGATTATAGTTTGACTTTTGAATTTGTTCGGTTTAGTTATAGAGTTTATGATTGATGACTTGCTAGTAACGGAATAGATTGTTACGGGTTTCACCATAGGATTCTAGTTTGACTTTTGAATTGTGCTAAATATTTTATAGATAAATTTTTATCAATCTATAATAATTTTATCTAGAGTAAAATTATTTTTCATAAATCTTAAAAAAAGGTTTGAAGAGTATATAAATTATTATTTATTTTCTCAACAAAAACCAGTTAATAGATAATTAAAATATTTAAACATATAAATAAAGGTTTAATTTTCGGATCGTATATATAAAAATAAATTATTCAAAAAGATAAAATTTACTTAAATAATTTTTAATTCTTGGAAGATTAATTCCATGCCTTTTCAACTATATGATGCATTCCTTTTAAACAAAATTATAGCATGTGCAATAGGATAAGCATTTGTTTTATATATAATAAAATTATAAGTTATAACAAATATTTTAGCATTGTAATCTAAATGATAAATATTGGTTTTATATAATTAAATTTATAATAAATATATAATTTATACTATAACTTAAATTCATAATAAATATGGTTAAATTTTCAATTCTTGTTATAAAAATCTAATTAAAGTTGCATATTATAATTATATTAATTTTATTTAATGGATGTTTATCATATGTAGCTAATATTATTTAATTTTTTAAATTATAGTATGTGATTTGTAGTGTATTTATTTTTATAACAAATTTGTAATATGTGATTTTTGTTATGATAATTAACAATAAATATTAAATAATGTATGACATTCTTTTTACTTTGTAATCAATATGTATATTTTACTTTCATATGTTAAAAAAGGATGTACCAATATTATTAAAATAATAGTGTCAAATATCTAGTGGTGCTATTATGTTACAAAAATAATTGATAATATTATTTTTAATAATGCTCAATAGAAATAAACAAATAATTTTCAATAAAAATATGATAAACAAAAATTAATAAAAAAAATATTTTTAAAATAATATAGCATAATTACATAAGCCTAGTTAATAAACAGATTTTAGCCCATTTGTATTTCTTAAGCTTAGTTAAAATAAAAATCATTGTACAAGACTATATTACAGATTAAGTAATCAATAATAAAAATGTATTACAAATGTATTATGAATTATTCAATCTATAATACATTTGAGGATGATGTGGGGTACGAGTTCGTGGGTCACAATGATTTGTATGAAGGTGATGGGTGGTGGATGGCGGTACTGTGGTGGATTTGGTGTGGTGTGAAGATGGTGTTTAGTGGTTGTGGTGTTGGGTGAAGGACTGGAGGTGAGATGCAGTGGTCATGGAGGTTGGGGAAGAGGAATGAGGGAAAGGATAAAAAGGAGATATTATAAATTTTGGAGGTGCATTAAGTAATTGTCCCTCCAATTGGATGTCATTTTTTTGCTTTTGAAGGATACTTTAGAGTTGAACCTTGAGTGGCGCTTCATACACCATATTAAATTTCCACTACACCATTAAGCACAGTGCAATTCCCATATTACCCTTCACTATTTAAAATAAAAAATGGCTCATTTCCGCCCATACGGATTCCGCTCTTCGTCTCCCTCACCGTCGTTTCCTCTATTTTCTTCATCCATTTCCGCCCATACGGTGGTGGCATTGGCTGTTCCACGCGCTCTGAGGTTGAAGACGACGCTGTTCAGGTAAGTTTCGTGTTCCCTTGCTGGTTTTTTTTTCCAGGTTTGGTACGTTAATGGGAGTAGCGGCCTTACACGGATTCAGTAATCCGCATGCCTCATATGGATTGGCAAATCCGTATGAGGCATGCGGATTACCGAATCCGTACAAGGCAATTTTTTTTTGAAAAACATGCTTTTTAAAATAATTAGGAACATGATTTATCAATTGTTATGCATATATTGATGATGACATGCTAGTTAAATAATTAGGAACATCATTTTGCAATTGTTAGCCATTCATGTTGAACCCGATATGCGATGGTTTGATTAGAATTGAATGACATAAATATGTAGCTCACCATTATTTTGTTATTCTTTTCAACAATGTATGTTGACTGTGGAAATATTTATTTTGTAATTGTATCTGGATTAAATTAGCACCAATGGGTCATAATCAAGAAAACTACAAGGACATGGCTCTTATGATGATGAATATTAAGAGCAAATCGATCGAGGTCATCAACACAATTCATGTGAAGGACGAGGTAATGTTAGGTTTTGATAATTTGTTTAATTTGTTCATTTAGCCTTACGGAGAGATAAACAAAAGTTTTGCCATTAGATGGAAGGATCACTTGGAACACACCTGGCATCTTATAGATGCTAATGGGCAACATCATATGATAACCTGTAACAAAGACCTTGAATATCCTGCGATTACTGGTGGCTGGACAGCCATAAGGGACCATTATGGACTACAAGGTAACCACCAAATTACCTTGATTCATTATGCTCAATATGTGTTTTTGATGACTATGTATAAAAGCATTTCTGAACCTCAAGCATTTCCGAAATGACACTCATTATATAAGCAAAACCCAGAATATGTTGTTTTCCACCTTCTGCTCAATGATTACAAGGTCAACTGCAGTTCTCTTGTAAGTTAGCACAATATACAATTTTTGCTTTCTTTTGTAATTTGCTTTTTCTCTTACTTCCCATTAAAGGCTAACCATCAATATTATTA
The DNA here is from genome assembly GCA_007407185.1 of Glycine tomentella. Classification (NCBI taxonomy): domain Eukaryota; kingdom Viridiplantae; phylum Streptophyta; class Magnoliopsida; order Fabales; family Fabaceae; genus Glycine; species Glycine tomentella. The sequence continues at coordinate 1,492,578 of PYAF01003105.1, forward strand.
TTCTAGGATCTTCCATCTTCAATGTACTACTTCCTCAAAGATAATGACTTCACATACATTGACTTTGAAGGAAAGACTCAATACAAATTAGTCTTCAATCATTGGCGGAAAAAGCGTCAAAATCGGAAGTGGCTAGAAAAACTTTGTCATACAAAATAAGCTGAGAGCCAACTTTGAGTTCATCATGGAGTTTCCAAACCCTTCACACAACATTATGTTGTGGTACATGTGTTGTCATATGGACAAGGACATCAAGAACAATGCTTAGCCTCATTTTGTTTCTTATCTATATATTTTATGTTTATGTTTTATAATTAACATTATCAATGCTGTTATATGACCAATGATATCAAAGAACAATGCGTGTTGCTTTTTTTGGAAATTATCAACACTGTCATATGGCCAACAATATTAAAAACAATGTGTGCTGCGCTTTTTGTTCATTTACTTTATATATATATATATATATATATATATTTGTTATTCATGTGTTTTATACTTAACATTATGAACTTATTATTAGATGTTTTTAACACTCTTGTCCTTAATTATCTATTGTTTAATTAAAAACCTAATATTCAGCCATAAACACCCATACGGATTACACAATCCGTAGCAGTTGTACGGATTGGATAATCCGTATAACTGCTACAGATTGTGTAATCCGTATGGGCGTTTGCTGATCTGTATGATGACATGCTTTAGGTGCATTTTTGAGATATTTTAAAAAAAATGATGTAGTAGAACTTTTTAATGGTGTATGAAGCAACTCTCTTGAACCTTTACCTCCCGTAGCATCAGTGTGTAGTTTGGGCTTTGTCCTCCTCTATTCATAAAATAAAGTGCACTTCAGAATTTCCTTTTTATAGGAAACGAACTACTATAAAAATTGAGGGAGGTGATTGTAATTTTCTCATAAACAAAAACGTGAATGTTAAATTATTTTTTTTTGGGTAAAATGTATTTTTTCAATTTGGTAAAATGAATTTTAACTCTCTTAATTTTTGGTCAAAAGTAATTTTAATTCCTTTACTTAAAAAATGACGATAATTTTGGTCATTTTATTGTTTATAATTAGTGAATTTTTTCTCTCACCCTAATATCTTATTTTTATAAAAAGGATGAAATTTATCAATTGTAAAAAAAAAAACGATAATAAAAATCACCATTTTTAAAATATAGAAATTACAACCAATTATGATCAAAATTTGAGGGATGAGAAACACATTTTATCTTAATTTTTTGCTGCCCGAAAGACTCTTTATAGGAGTAAGCGGATATTTTTTCCCCTTCAATTTGATTTTGCACTCAATTTTCTTGCTGTAACTTTATTACCCTTTAATGTCAACTATGGAGTTATGGACATACCAGAATTCATATGCTTAAACATTATATAGGACAAGAGGAGATATAAGATAAATTAGATGATTAAGGGAGAAAAAAGGAAAAAAGTTTGCGAATTTAACATGCTCTGTTAATGAAACTAACATTTATTGATAAAAAAAAAAAAAAACAGTGCAGGAAACAAAGTATGTTAATTTGACATAATGAATTATCCACATAATTTCTAAACCCTTCATACAAATGAATGAATAGGGTAAGTAATCCTTGTTTCCTTGGAGAATCATACTTGCATAATACATGAAATTTTCAGCAGAATTCACACTTTATGGATTCTTCAAAGACCTACTACAATCCATAAGAATAAATGAAATTCAATTGGAATAATCTAAACTTCAACTGTTTTCTGATTGATAGCAATATATCTCCACCTCTCCTTCTCCACAAAGTCAGCATCAAGGAACCTAGCAACAAAAGCCCAAAGCTTATAGACATCTTCAAAATTAGCTAGGAAGCCTAATGCAGCAGTAACCACACTGATTCCAACACTATCTTTCTTCTTGTTGGTTGTTGTCACCAATCCTTCTTGGCCTCCAACCACTTTGGTCTGTAGGACTTTTCCCTTCTCTTCTGCATACTTATCAGCAAACCAAATATGATGCAGGAATGCATAGCTGATAGATATGTTGCTTCTATCAGCAAGTTTCTGAACAAGAGCAGGCTCAACCCTTTCACCTTTCCAATCAAATATATTGAATGCCAAAGCAGGCCCTCTATCAAATTTCACTTTTGGACCATAAATCTTGACCAAATGAACCCCTTGCGTGTTGGGATGCTTAAGCTTCAGCATTGAGTTTACAAGCCAGTTTATAAGGTACCTTGACCGGTTAGTGATGAGAATCAATCCTAAAGAATCCACTTGGTCTAAGCACCTACATTGAATGTCACTTTCTTCGACATTACTACTTTTCTTAAGGGTATGAACTGGCTCATGTTGTACCTCCTCAATTTCAGAATATTGAGGAGCTTTTACTTTTGAGTCAGGTGGTTCTCCTTCTTCAACTATTTCAGATTGTTTAGTTTGCATTGGACCTGAGAAAGATGATAAAGGAAATGGTTTCTCTTCATGTAGGCATGTTGGTAATGGTTTGTTTTTAAGTTCCAAGTCAGTGCCAGAAGAATCATCTAATAATTGATGAGGCTGCTTTTCTGGTACAAGGTTGACAATTCCTGCAGAAGGGTAAGATTCCAAGCTGGAAATAGCAGATTTCTTGATGAAAAGGCATCCAAATCCAGAAGGGTTTTCCCCAAAGACCTTGTAGAAAGAGCAAATAAGAAAGTCTGGTTGAAAGAGAGAGAGGCCAAAACAGTCCATGTCTTTTGGCCCCAATGCACATGCATCAACCAACACATGCCATCCATTCTCCTGTGCTATGCTCATCCAAAGATAAGGATATCTTGCTCCTGTCACTCTTGAACTAAGTGGCAAAACAAATAGACCCTTTCTCTTCTTTTTCTTCTTTCTCTTACTCTCAATCACCTTCCTCAGCTTTGTTGTCTGGATCCTCAGCCTTGGCCATGAGAACTCAGCTGAGATGGCCCTGGCTCCTCTCTTCTCTGAGGAACTAATCATCGCTTCCACTGCCTCGCTCTTGTAGTCATAAACTGTCAAAAGCTTCCTACTAGTTTGGAATTGGTATGAATCTGCCACAAGTTTGAAAGCTGAGGTTCTGTTTGCTGTGAAAACCATGAAGTAATCATTTTCAGATATGTTAAGGAAACACATGATTCTCTTCCTCATTGCAGCCTCAAATTCTGTGTCTTGCCCTCCATGAAGCAACAAAGTCTTTAGGCTCCCAGTCTTATAAGACAAGCTAAAGAATGGAATATCTGAGTAAATAGGTGGTGTTTGAGGAATTGAAGATAAGGGTACTTGGCTTTTTGATGTTTCATGGTGTTGAAGTTGAGAGTAAGAGAAGAGGCCAATGCCAATGTAATCAAGGCAAGTTTGGTTGGAGAGTGAGAGGTGGGAATAGTCCTTGGCTCTAACATGGTCAACTTGTTCAGTCTCAGAATACTGAGTGTACACTTTGGTGAACTCATTGAATGATTCATGAAGCGATGGAAGAGACTCATGGTTTGTGAATTGAGTGTTTGGGAATATAGAGGATGTTGTTGTGACCGCGAAGCTGTGGCGCCACTCAGTGGAACTGTTTCTGATTTTTGGTGCTGTGTTGTGTTGTTGTGATGTTGGTGAGTTGAAAAATGGGGTTGTGCAGATGCAGCAACAACATCGAGGGCATGTTTGTGAGGCCTCATTAAGGGTCTGCATTTTATTTTTTCTTCCTTCTCCTTGTTTATTGCACTCTAAGACAAGTTTGGTATATATGTATATTAATTTGACATTTCTATTTTCTACAGCTATTGCCTATTGGATTGGTTGATGATGCTTTGTGCCATTCGGCATATAAGAAAAGCACATAAAGATAACAACGAAATCTCTCTCAAGTTTTGTTTATAATATATTTGTGTTTGGATTTAGCTGGCTGATACGGCAATGTATGATGAAAGTTGAAACTATCGAAAGGGTCATTGTAATGCAATTTGGACTTGGTCTTGCATAGTTAGTTTGCATAGCCTAGTTGACCTGTTAATACTTACTGGCCAATCAATCTGAACCGTTTAATTTGGTCAATGATTGTAATGTATACTATATGATTTTAAAATTTTCCTTACAAGGGTTATTTAAATAATTGTATATTTCTTGTTTCACGAAATGAAGTGTATGCTAAGCTGTACTTTGGTGGGTTGCCCCTTCCCCTTCCAATACTCAAATTGTTTTTGTTCTTTTGGTTAGTATGATATGTCCATTTTATTAAATTATTACAGGTGATCATCCCTGATTATATAAAGTCATGAATTTGACATAGGCAATGATAAGAGATTTGTGTGTGGCGGAAGAAAGATATTTAATATGACTAATGACGGTCATACATATATAATCAGAGACCAAAACTCAAAATTGCACTCTAATCGGACCTACTTAATTATTATAGCTTAAAAATTCAAATAGGACCTCTTTTTCAGCAAGTAATATATTGGAACTTAGGTCATGAATGTTTTGGTTATCAAAGACATATGACTTACTAAGGCAGGTACTAGAAAAAGGGATTCTTAACTATAGTTTTTGATTTCCTGATAAGAACTAATCGGAGAAAGATTATTGATGGTGTTGAAGAATCAGACCTTATCATGAATTGAGAGTGCTAAGTGGAGTGGACGCAAAAAGTGGTCATTATTTAAGTTGGCATTATCTAAGAAATTCAATTTCAGAGAAAGAGAAAATGTATATTGTCCTATTGAATAAAGTGTTTTTTTTCTTCTTCTGTTGAAGTTGAATATAATTTTTTTCATAGACTACAAGTTTCATTTAGGGAACTAATCATGCTCAACCACAAGGATAATGCTTGTGCGGATAGGATAACCTCTTTCAGTTCTCATCATGTTGACTCTTTTTGGTGGATTTCCGTTTCTAATTTCTTTTTCAGTATGTTTGGATGAAACATTTAAAATGAGGAAAGTAATTTAAACAAGAATTTAAAATCTTTTAAGATGAAATTTAGTGTTTGGATATTTTATTTAAAAAATTTCAAAATTCTAGAAATCTTAACCAAAATTTCATATAACTAAAAAGAAGAAATTCTAATTTCTCAACTAAAAGGTGAGAATTTGAAAATTCTCTCTCTCACACTCTCTATCTCTCATCTCTCAGACTTTCTAGCTCTCTCAGTAGCACTCTCTCGCTCAACCTCTTTGCCTCTACCCTTCCGTTGACTACCACCAGAGGATGCCACTGTTTGAAGCCCACTCCGCACCACCGAAGGCCCTCATTTGGATCTCTGACACAGTAGTCAACCTCATTGACAAGGAGTACAGTGTCAAGCTCGCGTGCGGGATTTCTTCGTGATCTGCCTTCGAAGGCGACAACACCGCTGACCTTGTGGCCGAGCTCACGGGACCGCTAGTGGTGGTTCGCTGCTGGTACTCAACGATTGTGTTGTTGGTGTCGTTGGGGGTGACGGCGTTAGTGGCTCCGTCAGAGTTGGACATGGTTGCGGCGCCGGAGAAGAAGGAAGAATAAAAGGTTTTGGGCTTGATGTTGATAATAGAAGAGAAGAAAAAAGTAGAGAGACGGAGAACAGAGGGGTAACAGTGAGAAACAATGGTGGAGACTGAGGTGGGGCACATGGGGAGTGGGGTTCAATATTTATTGTGGATAATTTAAATTGGTTTATCCAAACAAAAAAAAATTAAGAATTCAAAAATTTTAATTGATATATTTTAATTTTTCTAATTTTTAAATTTTCTAAAATTTAAAATACTTCATTCAAACACACTCTTTTGGGAAAAATCCTTAGGTACAGTAAGGGGGTTCCGTTTTACAGATTTCATTAGCTTTTCTTGGGTTTGGTGTTGCCCCCCAAGTGTATTATCCTGTTTTGTTGTTATATTTATATATATATATATATATATATATATATATATATATATATATATATATTCGCTGGTTTGTTGGGTATAGGATCATCAGGGTTGGAGGTGCCAGCATAGCTTGAATGCCCATCCCCTATTGTGATGCCTTTCTAATCCTGCCCATTTCATATAAAAAAAAGAAAAACTTAAAAAGAATAAGGGCGATAAAAAATTTTCTTCCAGTATTTAACTTAGGACTTAAATTAGATTATGCTAGAATAATTGAAATCAAAAACTAGTTATTATTAATTTGTTTGGATAGAGCTTGCATTCTTGAAATGATTAATGTATAGCATTTTGAACGATGATGAAAAGGGAGAAGGATAATGGCTCAATAAGACAAATATAATCTCAGGCATGTTTATGACGAGGAAGGGCCCTTATTCAAAAGCAAGCCAAAGTGAATTTGACTAACCTTAAATTGTATGCAATTATTAATCGAAAACAAACAAAATTGCATGCTATACAACAAAGAGTAATTGGATGTGGTGGGACAGACCAAAAAGAGCATACATAATCAGTTGCGCATAAATCCTCTGGTTTATGTGTTGTTTGTTTTGCATGTATAGATATAAAAAAATTGTTAAAAGAAAAAAAAAAGTGAAAAATCTCTCTTTACATACTTAAAAAAGGAGAGGAAAAAAAGAGTCAAAAAAAGATTTTGGATAAAAAGAACTAACTAAAAAAACATATTTAACTAAACAATTTAAACATTTTTACTCTATTATTTATTAACATAAAACTATTTGTTATTATATTTTGTTACGAAAAAGAGTTTAATTTATAGATATTATTATTGTAAAAAAGTTTACACAAACATTTAATAAAAGTCACCTTATTGTAACATCATATTAATGAAATGGACAATACGATAAAGTGAACAAATTTTATTATATGTATAGCTTAAATATGTCATTAATTTCTAAAATATGGTTGTATTTTATTTTTTGGTCCCAAAAAACTTATTGCTTGACATTTATTCCTTGAAATATTTTTTTTTCTTGTTATTACATTGAATCATTAGTAATCCATTTGATATGTCATGTCAACACTTATATCACATTAAAAATCAATTTGGCATATCACATTAATACACATGTCATGTCAGCACAAAATTTATTAGAGGAACTAAAACAAAAATTGGATAATTTAGAAAGACCAAAACAAAAATTAAGTGTATCTATAGGGACTAAAACATAAATAAAGTAGATCCAACATTTTTTTACTCACCAATGATCAACTACACAATTCACACGATTTCTCTCCTCTTTTTTTTCACACATTGCTCAAGTCAAAAAACACACAACACCACTCCTTTAGAACTCTTGTTCATGATCACTTTACAAAAAATACGCACTAAAACACTCAATGTGACTTTACTTACTCAGCACAACACTTTTAGAAGCACACACTTTTGCAACCTCTTAAGCACACACGTAGCAAGCAATACCAAAACCACACCAAAACTAGTTAAACCAAAACATGCTATCGAAACCAACATGCATCCAAATCCACCACTTGCTTCAACTGATCTAGCCATCATCAAACCCTAATTTATGGTGGAATGCTGATTCTGAATGTGGTTTCAATCAGAAAAGGGTTGGAGCTTTGAATTATTGTTCATAGAGGATCAGCCTAATTTATGTTTCAATCCTAAATATATTTAATTTATGTTTTACTCCCTATAAATGCATCCAATTTTTATTTTGCTCCTTTTAAATTATTCAATTTTTATTTAAGTCCCTCTAATTATATTCAATGTTGATGTGACATGTCAAGTGAGTTGTTGACATGGGATAAATGTTTAGATAACATGCCAAGTGGATTGTTAATGTGGTATAAGTGTTGACACATGGTACTTCTATAACACTTAATGCTTTATTGTTAACTAATGGTGTAACTAATCTCATTAATTAACATATTTTTAATTTTATTTTATTTTTAAGGATTAATGTCATAGTATTATACATTTTTAAGAACCCAAATAAGGTTGGAAAAACATGATGCATTCACTTCATTGTCATGCTTGTTGCCTTCACAAGATCTGCCTTCATCCAAAACATTTGTTCACAAAAATATTCCCCAAAAAAAGATAAAAAGGACACTTGCCTCCAAATTCCAAATACATTTCTCTATAGTTAAGTCTTTCCAATAGAGTTACATAGCTAATTCATCTAGTTTTTAATATGACAAGATCCTACTAAAAAGAATAACAAAGAATTACTCAACTAATTATAAGACTTTTTTAATTAATTCACATCTCATAAAAAAATAATTACTCTCTTTGGTCTCACTTATAAACAACAAAAGCCACTTATTTCTTTGCTTGAAATATAAGAAAATCTCACTTACCCATGTCTTATTTAATGAGACTCTCCCCATAAATTGTTGTGACCCAATTTAAACAATTTAATTGTAATTGTTAGTAGTTACTTTTTTGTTATAAAAGTTAGTTATATCTAACTAACTCTATTAGTTGTTATAAAATAGAAAGGTATGAATAACAGAGATATAGTTGCAAGTGTGCATCTTTTGTGAAAAAGCCAAAAATCTTCTCCTCTCCATAACTTATTCCATTCTGTGTGAGTTCCTGTTATCAATTGCTCCAAAAAATTGATATTTAGAGCTTAGGTTCAAGTGCAAATTTGTGTAGTTGTGGAAGAAAAAGTAAAGATCACAGCAAGGAGCAACAATGGTAGGCAACAATGGTTTCCGGGAAACCTTCCCATTCTTGATGGCAAGAATTGGGATCGATGAGTAGCGCATATGAGAGTCTTGTTTAGATTTCAAGATGTGCTTGAAATTGTTGAAACTGAAATTAAAGAACCAAGTGCAGGTTCCACTGAATCACAGAGAGCAGAGCACAAAGAAGCAATTACAAGGGATGGGAAAGCACTGTTCTTGATCCAAAAGTGTGTAGGTCCCAACATCTTTGAGAATATTCAAGCATCATCTTCAGCAAATGAGGCATGGGACATCCTTGCAAAGTGTTACACAGGTGGAGACAAGGTGAGAAAGGTGAGACTTCAATCTTTGAGAAGTTAATATGAATTATGACAAATGGAAGCCAGTGAAAGAATTGCAAATTACTTCACTAAAGTACTGAATCTTGCCAATCAGATGAAGAGTTATGGTGAGACAAATGATCATAGAGAAGATCATAAGGACCCTGATTCCAAGCTTTGACCACATTGTAGTTGCTATCAACGAGTCCAAAGATGTTGAAAGCATGAAAATTGAAGAATTGCAAGGTTCATTAAAAGCTCAAGAATTGAGGTTGATCGAAAGAGGAAGTGTGAAACCTACAGAACAAGCTCTGTAGGCCCAAACCTCCAACAAAGGTAGCAGTGACAAAAGTAAATGGAAGAAAGGAAAGGAAAAATTCCATAAGGGCAATTGGAATTTGAACTAGGAGAAATTCAAGAGTGAAGATAAAGTAGAAACCTCTAAAAGAGGTACTGCAAGATTCTCAAACAACAAAGATGGAAAAAAGGGATTCGATAAAAGTAAAATTCAATGTTACAATTATGAGAAGTGGGGCCACTATGTTGATGAGTGTTGGCACAGGAAAGGGAAACAGGTTAGAAACAGTGAAGAAGAAGTCAATGTGGCTCAAGATGGAGATTCTGACTCTGATCCAGTACTACTAATGGTGACTACCAATGGTGGAGATCTTCATTCTGAGACTTGGTACTTAGATACTAGATGTTCAAATCACATGATAGGCCATAAAGATTGGTTAGCTGATCTTGATGCAAGAAAACTCAAATTAAACTTGCAGATAACAGAGCTCTAACAACAGAAGGTATGAGAAATATTGTGATAAGGAGAAAGGATGGGAAAGTTGCATTGATAGAGAATGTAATTTTGTACCAAGAATGAAATGCAACTTGATGAGTGTTGGCCAACTGATAGAGAAGGGATTCTCAGTCATCATGAAGCATGATTACCTTGAGCTGTATCATCAACATCAAAGATTGGTGCTCAAGTCTTAACTGTCTAAGAACAAAACCTTTCAAACTACAATTTGACCTGTTAAGGTGAAGTGTCTAACTGCAACTAAGGAGAACAAGGAGAGTTGGTTATGGCATCTCAGGTTTGGTCACTTGAACTTTAGAAGCCTTAATCAATTAAGGTCTAAAGAAATGGTGATAGGACTGCCAAGGATTGTTGTACCAGAAAGGGTGTGTGAATCATGCATGATAGATAAACAATCTAGAGTCAGCTTTAATTCATATTTGCCTATGAGATCTACTGGCTTGTTACATGTGATTCATTCTGATGTATGTGGTCCAATAAAAGTGCCTTCCTTGGGTTGAAATCTGTATTTTGTGACTTTTGTGGATGAGTTCAACAGAAGGATGTGGTTGTATTTGATCAAGCACAAAAGTGAGGTCTTTGCAACTCTATAGAAATTCCAAGCAATGGCTGAGAGGCATAGTGGCAAGCAGATCAAGATCTTGGGGATTGATGGTGGAGGAGAGTATACCTCAAGAGAATTTGAAGTTCATGGTACAAAACTTGGCATTCAAAATGAAGTAACAACACCCTACAATCATTAACACAATGGTCTTGCAGAGAGGAGAAATAGAACAATGTTGAACATGTGCAGAAGTATTCTTAAACATAGGGGCTTGCAAAAATTCTTTTTGGGGTGAAGCAGTGGCTACATCAACCTACTTGCTGAATAGGTGCCCTCCAAGAGACTTCTACAAAAGGTACCTGAAGAATATTGAACAGGAAGAAAACTAATTATGAGTCACTTGAGAATTTTTGGTTCCTTGTGCTACAAACATATAACAGATGCTAGAAGGAAAAAATTGCAGGACAAATGTGAGTCCATGATTCTGGTTAGTTATCATGACACTAGTGCTTATAGACTTTACAACCCTTCAAAGAAAAGAAATGAGGTCAGTAGAGATATATTAGTCTGTGAAAATGAATCCTAGAATTGGGAACAACAAAAGACTCCCAGAGTTGGCAACTTAATTCGTGTCTTTAATGAGAATAAAAACAGTGAGCAAGATGATGTTCATGAGACTGACACAGACTTTGAGGGTGCAGATAGTGGGCCAACACTTGTTTAGAGACCACAAAGGCAGAGGCAAATCCCTTCAAGGTTCCAAAACATTGAAATGCTCCTAGATAATGCAGTTACTGATGATGGTGACTTGATAAACTTTGCATTGCTAACTGACATTGAGCCTATTAATTTCACCGAAGCAGTAAAGGAGTTGACTTGGAAGAATGCTATGCTGGAAGAACTAAAAGCTATTGAGAAGAACAAAACTTGGGAATTGACTGAGCTACCTCCCAATAAGAAACCCATTGTTGTAAAATGGGTATTCAAGTTGAAGTTAAACTTTGATGGGTCAATAGCAAAGCATAAAGCAAGATTGGTGGCTAAAGGTTTTCTACAAAAGCCTAGAGTGGACTACAAAGAGGTATTTGGCCCAGTAGCAAGAATTGAAACAATAAGGTTGATGATTTCCTTATCTAGCAGAAGTAATTAGTCCTTTTACCATCTTGATATGAAGTCAGCATTTCTAAATGCCCCACTTGGTGAAGAAGTATTTGTAACACACTTGGTTTTGAGTAGAAAGGGAAAAAGAAGTATGTCTACAACTTGAATAAGGCTTTGTACGGCTTAAAGCAAGCACCCAGATGCTAGAATAAGATGATTGACTCATTTTTTACTGAGCATGAGTATGCTAAATGCTCTGTTGAATATGGAGTCAATGTGAAGTCAGTAAAGAACTCGATTCTAGTGATCATTTATCTCTATGTTGATGATTTACTATTGACTAGGAATGACTCAACTAAGATTGAAAGGTTTAAAGTGTTGATGAAATCTAAATTTGAGATGACAGACCTAGGGAAATTGACCTACTTCCTAGGGATAGAGTGTTGAGTACAAATGTGAAGTAAAGTCCCACATTGGATAGAAATGAAAAAGTTGAGCACCATATAAGTGAGGAGAAGACCCATAAATCTGAGCATTAAGGTTTTGGGTTAAGGTATGGTGACAAATTCACTTATATGGTCGATCATGGCTCACTGGTGTAAATCTCCCCGATATTTACTCCCTCAATTTTCCAACAATTGGTATCAAAGTCGACGGTTTGACTTCTAAACAAGTTCATATGACAACTGTTTTATATATATATATATATATATATATATATGATATAGGATCCTTTTACACCATTCAATAACCTTTTACTGTATAAGTATTTTACAAAATCCACCGTTAGATTAAAAGCTTATATCATGTAGATCACATGTATCAAATTTCACAAAAATCCGAAATCATTTGAAACCTATTTGATATATATAAAAATTAACGGTATATGCACTTCTAAAATATGTGAAAATTAGACTATTTGATATCACTACACAAATGATTTCGGAATTTTGTAAAAATTTAACGGTGGATTTTGTAAAATACTTATCTAGTAAAAAGTTATTGAATGGTGTAAAAGTATAAAATTTTACACCGGTGTAAAAGGATCTCATATATATATATATATATATATATATATATATATATATATATATGGTTTGGCTCACTTAATTTAACTTATTATGCTAAAATCAACGGTCGTATAAAAAGTATCACATTTCTATTTTTAAATTTCGGGTTCTAAAATATCACATTGAGTTTAAATTTAAAATCAAACCAACTCTGCCTCGATTCATCTTTTATAGTTTTAAAATTATTTATTTCTTTTATATGTTCCAACAGCACGATCAAAAGTATTGCACACTAAAACTGTGTTAGCAGTTGTAATTTTACTATGAAATTATATAAAAACAAAGGTATTTTTCAATCACACACACACACACATATATATATATATGTATATAATTTTTAATCGAAAGATATTTTAAATCAATATCGGGTTTGGCTCACTTAATTTAACTTATTATGCTCAAATCAACGGTCCTATAAAAAGTAGTATCACATTACTATTTTTAAATTTCGGGTTCAAAAATAGCACATTGAGTTAAATTTAAAATCAAGCCAACTCTGCCTCAATTCATCTTTTATCGTTTTAAAATTATTGATTTCTTTTATATGTTCCAACAGCACGATCAAAAGTATTGCACACTAAAACTGTGTTAGCAGTTGTAATTTTACTATGAAATTATATAAAAACAAAGGTATTTTAACATTTGAAATTATTAAATGATGGTAAATTTAGCCTTTAAATTAACATTATAAAAGTAAAAACTAAAATGATTGACTTCTGGTAATTGTAATTTCAACAACTAAATTGATTGTTAGTTATAATTTTGTATATTACTAGACCCTTATGTTGCACAGATAGTGATTGCATTAGGTAAGACCAAAAGGATTTGTTTCTGGTTCTCGTATAATCACCAGACAATGCAAATAGTATGCATGCAGTAGAACATAGTAAAGGTAAACGTACCTCTTTATGCATTTTGTTTCCAAAAAATAAACTACTTTGCTACTTACATCAAATTGTTATTTTTCATAACTTTGGAGAATTACATTTTATTGCTTAGGTTGTGAATTGAAATATCCTTGAGCACATTGATGGAAAACTGACATTCTAAGAAAAATGAGAAGAAGAAGAACTTCGCTTAAACTAAGATGCAAGAGACTAAAACCAAAGACATGCATTTCCATTAGCCTTGGATTACCTCTTAATCAGCCACGATTCTATGAGATTAAGCTAAACCAGCCACAGGGCAACTCTCCTTTGGCAAGTTATTGACACTGACTTTTGGTAACTCCAAAAATGCTGATCTTTTTCACCTGCCAGGAGAGAGGTGCCCTATTGCTGATTTGCTTAAGTTTTCACCTTGAATTGGTGCTTGTGTCTTGAATTGCCTCTGATTATTGTGTTGAGCAGTCTTTATAGCAAAGAAGATGGAATAAACCACTAAAACATTGGCATATGCTTGGGGTTATGCCAAGGATATCCATTCACCAAAGGATGTTTTACTTTGGCTGACAATTGTACAATTTCGATGCTCATAAATTGCTGATTCCTAATGGCCAAGGGTCATAAAGCTTTATTGGTCCTTCCCAACATTTTCAGATTCTTCCGTACTTTAAAGAAGAGAAGTGGAGAAAAGAAGTTGTACCTAAATCAGGGTATCTTTTATCATATCAAATTTGTTGAGTGGCATGGCCCTCTTAGGGATTTGGCCTAGTGAAAGCGTGTTAGGTCCACAAGACTTAAGAGTGTGTATAAGAATATTTTTACAAGGAAGTCTCTAGTTTGATTCCCGCTAAAAACACCCCTTGAATAGAAAGTTTATTCATGTTGCTCTAACTATTGAAACTGTGAAGTTTCTCCCTCCATAATTTTTAGCATTAAAAAAAATGGCATGGGCCTCGTACCATATCTTTCAACTTTTTTTGCTTTATGTGTGTTGCTTTAAATGTCTCCTAGTTTAGCAAGATTTTTTGGGCCTTTATTTCTCTATTGTGCCTTTTGATATCAAACATTTTCCGCGGTTATTATGGATTTTTATGACTCATTTAGTCATTGCAAGATTTTGTTGGCAAAGTTGATGTGGCCAGGACTTTAGGCTCATTTTGCAGTACAGCTCGCCAAGCCAACTTTTTTTTGCATTATCATCCATAATTGCTTGTCTTTTAGACCATCTTATTGAGTAATTGATCATCTATATTATTTTGTAATATATCAAGAATGCTGGCTCACATCATGACACAAATATGACCGAGAATGAAGCTGGATTGACAGTGTAAAACTTGGCACATTGAATGTAGACATTGAATGGGACAAACAATTTAATGAGGAGGAAATTTATCATAGTTCTTGCAATTTAATAATTGTACTATTTTTGAACAAATATTAACACATAAGATTTGAACAAGGACATGCAAAATGTATTTTTGTTCCTTGTAATTACGATCAAACTTAGTTTTAGTTCTTATATTTTCAAATTGATGAAATTAATTCTTAACTTTTTTAAAAAATATGCATCTTTTGTCTCTCTTGCTAATTTCATTAGTGACAAAATCATATGTTGAAGAAAAGTAAATCACATATTTTTTAAAAAATTGGAAGATTGATTATTTTTAAAAGTATAAGAAAAATTTTAATAACACAGTTTCTTTACCACACATTCTATTATTGATTAAAATTTATTAAAAATCACTAATTTTTGTAAATCTCACCTCTTATTTAACTCTTTTAATTTTATAATTTTCAATAAATTTCGGACCAATGTAAGAATATGTATTATGATGAGTGAATTATAGAGTATAATTCTAGCTCTCATCATGTAAATTAACCTATAAGTTAAACACAAAAATTACAGAAACTAAAATACATTTTTTTCCTTTAAACTATATCTTCTTCTCGTATGTGTTAGAATTTGTTCAAAAACAGTACGACTAGTAGTACAATCAAGAATTATGAGATAGTTTGTACTCATAGTCATCGAACTTTTCATTTACAATATATATTTGTATATAGCTTTGACTCCTCGCACGTATTTTATACTTCTTGCATCTGGACAATTACAAGATAACCTTTTAATATGCAGTTTCTTCATCTTATATGACTTATAAAAATAGATAAAAGTATCATATAGTTACAACTCATTTTGGCAAAAGAATACGTATTAACATTATTTCTTGCACGGAACAGAGCTTTTGTGGGGAAGTGATTGTGGCATAAAAACAAGAGCAAGTATTGATAGTTTCTTTATTAATTTTTAAATAACAAATTTACTTAAATGCCCTTTGAGTAAAGTGGTTGCATCTAAATTATTAGATATAGAACCCCTAAATTTTATCGTACAATACAAAATATGAGAAAATAGTCTATATTTTAATATTGTAAAATAATTTTATATTATTATCCAATCACCAATCATATATAATAAATTTGTTTATTTTTACAATAATAACATTAAAAATCATACTAATGATATCAACAATATAAAAGTTTTTATACAAATAGTAATTAAATTAAACTTCTAACGATAAATAAGAACATGAGAAAAAGAAACGAAAGAAGTAATATGTTCAGTGAAGAGATTGTATTGGGGATTTAAATATGAAACCTTTAAGTTACAAGACTAATCTTACCGTTGTGCCAGCCGTCAAGGGTCGACATTGCAAATAACAGACTATAGTAAATTAAAGGCAAAATTTGTTACCATTTAAAATGTTTTACCAGAAAATATTCTAAAAAGTCTTATTTTAATTATAAAATATCACCGCATTTTTTAAAATGATTTTTCGTATAACCGTTCTAAACTGTGTTTTTGGCACCACTATACCAGTCTCATATATTTAGGTGGCAAATTGAAGTAACTAGTGTGAAATACATACTATCAGTCACTTTCATTTTCTGAACAAGAGATCGATTCATACTTGGAACGTCTTACTTTAATTTTGAAGATTTGTGATGAATATCATTGTAATTTTTTTTCAACCATAATGTTACAACATGTACTTGAGTTTGTTGTCATTATTAGTTAGATTGGTTGATTGGTTACACATGCAAATGTACCTTCTTAGTTTCTGGTTACTTCTCTATTAGTACATAAGCCATCCTTCTGTGTAAAGTGTAATAGCCTTTCGTGATTTAATCTATCTCTAGCTTTTATTTTGCCACATTTTCAACACAGAGAACGCATTTCTCTATGTTTTCACTATACATGATATAAATCTAGAGCTACATCTTTCCAAGGGGAACCCAATTGCTATTAGTTTGGATGTACTTCTATAATATAGGTTGCTTCAATCACAACTTATGAGAAAAAAATTCTATGACTTAAATGCATGTGTAGGTACCAAGGTTGTGTGGCCACAATTTGGACTACAAGTTCAATGTTTTTGTAGTCTTTGTGACCGCAATCCGATTGTAACTATAGTTGTATCCTATAAGTATTGCCACTTTCTGCCATATCAAAAAATGTATCCAAATCGCAATCACAATTTAAAACTTTAATTTGGTAAGTACTACTTGTACGGTTATTTTTAGAGAGAACGGCATTTTTTAACATATAGTGAAGGGCATTTTAGTTTTAAGAGAACTGGCTGCAATGCAACCTGTCTCTTTTGTATCACCAAAAGTTATTCTTTCTCACTTCTGTATCTCATTTATTAGTCCTCTTCATTTATATTTCACCCTTCCATAAGCAACTTCATATATCAACGGATCGACTATATATATGGGGTATTTGTAAATATTATTGTCTATTTGAATGTAAACTTCTCTAGAAATACTTTTAGAAGAAGAAAGTAAGAAGAAAAAAATGAAATAGATTTCTTCATAAGTTAAAATGAGTTTTCCATTAGCTAATTTGTAAATGTCATTTCATCTTTTAGAAAAACTATATTTGTGAGCGTCTAAAAATTAGTTAATAGAGAATTTGTTTTTATTTATGGAAAAGTTCATCTCATTTTTTTCTTTTTATTTTTTTTCTAGAAGTACTTTTAAAAAAACTTATCAAAACAGGTCCTATAATATACCTATATATATACTATAAGCTAATTATATAAGTAGCTAGCTGCATATGCATATATGGAAACTCTCATTTGGCACAGTCACTATATTATCATATTATGAAAGTTATTGGTATAGCTTCACAGGCTGCTTCAAATCACAAAATTGTCATTCCCCATGGCTTACTTTTGCATATACTAAACTTCTTTCTTTGAACAACTACATTTTAATTTGCATGTAATATTATGTAAACTTTACAAGCTTTATAAATATAATCAAATGGAAAAAGGAAATGAAGCAATATAGCATATGCTTGTGTTATGCTATGGATATCCTAGGAGTTGATACCTCTTGGTTCATCAATAATCTCTTTATTCTTCCTTTTCCTCTTTGTTGCAGAAGGGGAATCAGTTAATGATGAGTATTTATTCAATGTTCTTTAATTTCCTTCTCTCTGGAATCCCTTTTCCGATCTTGAGATTTGGAGAGAGAAAAGCTACCCAGACAATATCACGGAGAAGCTTCATAGATGCATAAAAAGATATGATTATAATATTTTCTTTTCACTTTAATTAACGATCAACGAGTCAACCAAAAAAATAAACCTATTCGACTCACCATCAGCTCACCAAAATTAATATTAGGAAAGAGAAAAAAACAGAAAGAAAACTAAGAGCACGAAAAATATATGAAAAAACAATGCAAAAATCTAAAAAAAAAAAAACCAATAAATTTGCACCACAATATTAGAGTTATACACACATAATAACATCGTCAATTATCATGTTATAAACTCTCCAATACCTATTTTTTGTTCCTACGGCATATATATCGTATTAGTATCATTTGTTGACATTTATTCTTGTCTTTAATATGATAATTAATTTTAAAAAAGAGTTAAATCCAACTTATTGAAGTTAAAACACCTTAATTGCCGTGATAATTATGTGATATTTGATATTTCTATGTCAGTATATATAATTGAAAATCTTACAGAGCCAATATTTTTACAGGGTAACACACTTGTGAATCAAGTTGAACTAGGTTCAGACACGTGTCTGTAAAAAAAAAAACCAAACACGTGTTGCAAATTATTTTGTCGATTCAACAAAAGTATTGAGTTTGCATGTTTGGTTTGAACAAATATATAAGAATTTTTTCTTCTTCTAATTGTTAAAATTTTACATAAGAAATACTAAAAACTGATTTTTTTTATATTTATTTTCAATTATTCCGTGTATGAAGTTTAAAATATGAAATAAAAAGAATGTGATTTATTTTTTGCAATTATCTTTAAAAATATAAAATAATTAAAAGATAAATGTTTTTTACTCAAACTATATGCTTAATTTAAGTTAATTACTGTTTGAAATCCCATATATGAACAAAAATATGCTAACATTTAGTTCTTAAACATGTTTTGAAAATAATCACCCATCTTGTTTCATAACAATTATCGTTCTAATTTTTTCACACAAATTAAGAAAAATGATTAAATAGATGAAAATAATAATAATTTATAAATTTAACTTTATTATTAATATTATATTAAAAATTAAAATAACACTTATTAAAAATATTAGTGAAAATAATATTATATTAGAAAGTTAAAATGACACTTATTTTAAAATTTATATTTTTCGATCTTATACGATACAGAGAGAGTACATCTCATAAGACTTGAAAAACATCTCATCATAGTTTGCTTCCCTAGGTAGCTCTCGGGTGGCTTTCATCTTTCATGTGGTCGAGCAAATGGCAAAGCAAATAAGGTGAAATACCTGTTGAATCATTTTGATAGTCAAGTCAGGCAAAGCTCAACAAAGGATGTAGAATTAGAGTCAATTGTGTGCGCCAACAAATACATTGGGGAAGCTCTCTTTGAATGAATATGAAGCGGAAATAGGTGATGTCATATTTAATTAAGTCTTGGTCTGATTTAAAAATATAAAGTTTGGTCTGATATATTTATTTATTATAGATTTTTTTTTAAGTTTAATATGACTTATTTAAAAGTCTAATTTGACCTAAAATTTTATTAAAAACCTATTTTATAATAAATATTATATATAAAAAAATTTAATGATTAGTGAAATTTTGAAAATTGGCATTGTACTTTTTAAAATTTAATATAATTAAAAACATATATTTCTTTTTTAATTTGTGCGTGAAAAAATAAGTTAAAATTAATTAAAACACTTTAAGTATTTAACAAAATATTATAAACCAAATAAATAAACTAAATAAAATATCATAAGTTTTATTCAATAATCTTGTCATATAAATATATATATATATATATATATATATATAAATATATATATATATATATTAAATAGGGCAATATGACAGACCTAAAAGACTTTTTTAAAAACCTTAATCTGACCTTTTTAATAAACAAATCAGGTCAAGTCAGACCTTAAACATATCAAACCAAAGATCTATGATAAAACTCATTTTCATCTCTAATGTATAAATGTCCTCCATGCATTAATCACTCTTTCAACTCTAAGAAAAATGCATGAAATAAGAGTTTGTTTTTTTTATGGGTAGGTATAAAACACAACAAGTATAAATAATTTTATAATAATTCGTATATTTTGCTCATTCGATATTTTAATTAATGGTTTGCAACTGAAGAAAAGTTACTAAGATCATTTCTAAGATATTGTTTAAGCATACTGCTTCGAACTCAATTATATTAGAAATTACATATATCAATTGATTTGTTTATTAGAAATTATATACCACTCAACAAATCACTTATGTATTAATTGATTGTTTATTAGAAATTATATATCAAATTAAAATAATTATAAAAGAGGAAAAAAATTTCTAGCCCCCCTTCTAGTCTTGGATCCGTCCCTACCTGTGATCTTCTAATTTTTTTATAAAGTTTAACTAATAATACTGTATAGAGCGAGCTCAATCTTATGAATCCAAAAAAAAAAGTGAGCTTTGATCTTAAAGCAATCTGGCACAATTTGTGTTTTGATTGGTTTTTAATAAGTTTTATAGAGTTAGAAAGTATTTTACTATAATTGTAAAAAAAATGTTTTTTCTTTCCAAGTCATTGAAGTCAGTATTGATAACTAAAAGTAGTGATTTTTCTATGCAAATTAAGTTTGGGCTCAAAATATAATTAAAGACAAATTTACTTGACTTCCCAACAAAATATTAATGCAAAACATTACATTATAAAATTATTATTTCTTTCTACCTAAATTTGATAATCTTATAATGTAGTGTTTTCTATTAGTAAAAAAATTGATTGGGAAGTCAAGTGATTTGTCTTTAATTTCTACCTAAATTTCTATCAACCTGCCCACAAGAACCAAAATATTTCTATCAAGCTATTAACGAATTCTTTGCAAATTAAGCTCAGTTACACTACATTACCTTTTTCAGTATGTAGTTGCACTGCATGCAGGGGCAAAGGAAACAAATGTTTAAGTCAAACACTCACAGGGCAGCTCTCCTTTGGCAAGTTGATTACTATTTATAAGACATATTTTGGTAGCTCTGAATTAATCCAAAGTAATCACCATTACCTGCCAAATGAGATATGCCCTATGAATGATTTGCTTACTTAGTAATGAACACAAGCCCCTCTGATCACTCACTGCCTTGCTCCCTATAAACTGTGTCTACACCTTTGCTACTTTGTCAAGTAGTGATTGACACCCCCTACAAATTATATAGGCACAACATTTGGGGGTAACCATAGACACATTGGCATCTACTCGAGGGTTATGCTTTGGATATACTCGTCCAGCTAAAATCTGTTTACTTTCCCTTTCATTTTATTTATTTTTTAAAATATTGGCATATTGCTTTTCAAAGAATCCTGATATATATGCTCCATCACATGAAGTTGTTGAGTGACCACAGCCAAGGTCATAAGGTCGATACTACCAACAAGCACAGCATGTCTTCCAATCTCTATCTTTCCAACTCTATTGTGCATTTGGAATATTCCTGTTTACCTTACCTCTTTTCATTTGACTCACAATTTCTTGGTCCCTCACTATTTAGTCCCTTTAAAAAAATTTTTGTTTTTAGTCCCTACAGAGACTGTGTTTTGTTTCTAACGAGGGACTAAAACCACATCACTTTTATTAAATATAAAGACTAAAAACAATTTTTTTACGGTGACTAAAACTAACGTTTCGAATTTTTTTAAAGCAACAAAACATATTTTATATTTGTATGTGTGTGTGAAATTTTACACCAGTAAAGATTAACATTTTATATCCTGTTAAAAAAAATAGCATTATATATAGTTAATATAAATAATAATATATGAAAAAAAAAACGATTGGATTGTGTTCTGGACCAACATTCAAGAGGCCCAAAAATCGCAACAATGCATTGACCCAATCGACTATTAGCTTAACGATGCATAAGCATAACACACGCATCCAAAGCTAAGAATTGAAGCCCAAAAATATTCAATTATGATCTCTGAAACTTATGAGAAGTTGAAAAGTCATATCCTGAGATATCCTTCGGGGGAAGGGGGGTTGCTATTGTCACTACTAACTTTGCTATAGGCACTACCCATGTTAGCTTTTAATTTTTATTTTTATTTTTTGAAAATGTCATTCCAATGGAAATATGACTATGTTGAACAAGTATATAAGGGAATTGTATTTCCGTTGCACACATAGGGATAAAAAAAATAAAAATAACAAAAATACAATTTTGTTACATAATGTATAACAAAATCATATTTTCATCACACACAAAGGGAGTGAACAAAAATAAAATAATGAAAATACGATTTTGTTATATAGTATGCAACAAAATCGTATTTTTGTTGTTCACTCATCCATATACCAACAACAACACAAACCCCCATCCCCGATCATCATCCCAAAACCATTGACAACAACACAAATTCGAAAAAAAACAACACCTATAACAAAATGGATCGACAACGAGATGGGTGGGTGTGCTCGCAGATCAACGATAGGGTGGGGTGGGGTTCACATAGATCGACAATAGGGTTGGGTGGGCTGCACAGATCTAGTTGATGCAGCATAGGTTGACAACGGTGATGCTTGGAACTTGACTGGATTGGTGTGTGCACTAGGGGAGGGTGGCGGTGCAGGGTTTATGGATCTGGGCTAGGGTGGGGAAGATAGTTTTGGATATGAGAAAAAGGAAACAGGTGTAGGGATTTGGTGAATGGACAAAAAAGAAATTTCAAAAAAGTTGGTAGTGTCAATAGTAAATCAGGTAGTGATAAGTTATTTCCTATCCTTCATGCCCACTTAAAAGGGACAAATCACCCATGAGAGTTCTGAATAATTTTCATTTAAAAAAACTATGTTCAACAATAACAATAATTACAAGTATTGTTAATAATATTTTAGAAATAATATATGCATTCAAAAAAATATATGCAAGAACTTATCCATAATTAATTAATAATAAAAATATTAATTAATTATGGATAATTATATAGCTACATAAAATTTTAACATTGTGTTAAGTTGTGCCAATTAACATCACAACGACGTCTGTAATCTGCATTGCAAGTTCCTCAATATCTGTAATAGCAATAGCAAAAACTTTAATGACTGCAACTGTCACTATAGTTTAAAACCTTCGAAATCATAAATGTGGTCAAGTTAATTGCGAACGCAGTGACTCCAAAAACCTCATTGTGGCCCAAATAATCACAATCCCATAATGTTTTTTAAAACCTTCCAAATTTATTGGAAACCATATCTTTGGCATAGGGTTTTTCATGTTGCTTACCATGAAAGGGGAGGAGACCCCAATATATAACACAAAGACTCTCTCCTTCAAGCAGAGAGTGAGCAAAGGTTGCCGTGATTCTCAGTGCTTCAAGTCTGTCTTTCCCTTTTCTATCTTCCTCTACACTTTTTGTTTTACCTCGATCCATAAATTGGAATTGCTTATGCTATAGGTTTCTGAGTCATCCATATATATCTTCAATTCATTCGTTTCTACTTTAACCTTTAATTGGGTTAGCTCCACACTAGATTGCTCTTCCTCTTACACTTTTAGAATAGCATGCTCTTCATTAATTATTGAGACCCAAAGTTTGATTCCTCATTATATGGATGAAAAAAAAAATAACTATTAAAATGGGTGAAATCTATTTGCAAATTATTATGTTTTTAAAATATATTAGTTTTATTTATCAGATAATTAAAGATATATATGTTTCATTCAAGTTTTTTTTCTTCTAAAAAACAAAAGTTTATAGGCATGCACATGCACTGTCTTCGCACAGTTAGCTAATTGATTATAAAATGTTTTTAATAAAATTTTAAGATAATTATTATAAAAATAATAAACTTGTTATGTATAGTAATTTGTGATTGGATATATATTATAAAAATATCGTTTCTAATTGTTTTGTTGAACGTATATACATGAATAAAAGCGTGTATGTGCACGGTAGAAGTAGTAATAGAGAGCATTAATGAGTGTATTTGAGATATCATGAAACCACCAAAACGACAAGATATCTTGAGAAGCAGTCATCCAAATTAATTATTATGTATCACCACCGGCCAGAGTAAGAAATAGGGTTAAATTGAATGAAACCGTGTGCTTTTATACGACTGAAAGAGATCATGAGATAATAATGGCAATATATCCTATGTTTCATCCACTTAAAGTGATGAACATCTTTTTGATGTTGAAGTGGAATAATCATAAATAGATTGCTACGTATCCACAGCAAGTCACGAGATGAAATAAGTGGACTTTAGCAACTTATGTGCCCACCAAAGTCACCGTCCAGCCAAGTAAAGAAAATAATTCATTTAAGATTTATTCACAAACTTATGCTATCGATCTTTAACAATAAATACTCATTCTTATCATGAAAGTATGAAATAATAATAAATTTATTTTGAAATATAAAAAATTTAAATTTAATCATTAAATGTGTAAAAAATGCAAAAATATCATTAAATTTGTGAGATAATTTTATCATTAATTAAGTTATAATGTTTAAAAATCAATTTGATAATAAATTATATTTTCAATAATCAATTTGATATTAAGTTTAAAATTTATGTGTAATTTGAAATTAAACTATTTGTAAAACTAATAAATTTCTTTAAACAAAGTTTATGAAGGATTTTAGTATTATTGTAAATAAAAAAAATGCAATTAAAAAAAAAAACTTCATTAAATATGATTGTTTCTGGCTGCCTCGGTATATTTGGAAGTTGATTATTAGAAGAAGAAAAAAGAAAACAGAAGAGATCGAAAAAATAACTCGAATAAATATTTTTTTAAATAAATTAATATAAACTTAACAATTTCATTATAACACATAAACAATATTGTTATCCAATTATAGATATAACTAAAAAAAATTCACTTTATAATAATAATTACTTAAAAATATTTTGGGAGATTTATAATTTGATATTTATAGTATAAAACTTGTAACATGATAGTATGTATTAAAATTAAATTATAAACTTGATATCACAATATTTTATTAGTTTTATTATATAATCTCTTATTATTTAAAAAAAAATAGTTCGTCCTTTCCTCCACTAAAATCTTACTTGGAACATATCCATAAGAGATTTAGCTATAATATATCTTCATATATGATTGCAAATCTTATTGATTCTATTAATAGAGAAGCAAGAGGTTCTAGAAATTATATATAGACAAAAAAGTAACCATAGTGACATGTTTTTTAACATATTTTTTTAAAATATATTATCATTGATTCAAATTATTCAGAAAATCTTGTGAAACTGATTGAACAAGCAGGAAGTCAAACTCATCATAATGAGAGGTTCACTGAATTATGAGAAAATGGAAGCTCAACCTTCATTGGGGAAGGTGCCATTTTTCAATAATATAAATACATATATATATATATATATATGATTTAATTTCTAAATTCTCATGATCAAAATCAACATTCAATAAAATCCCATAAACATCATATTAGACAATTGAGAAATCTTAAGCAAATAAAGTGTACATGTTATTTTTAAATCCTTATAAGTTTTAGTCTCTCTTATTCAAATCACTTCTTAAATGTTATTCTCTCTAAATGGAAAAGAAAAAAAAGAAACTTGAATTGACATATTGGAGATTATAATCCTATATATAGTATTTATTGTTGGGCCATTAAACTCCCACTAAACCTAATTGATCCAAATTGACCCAACACTGGTATTTATTTATTTATCTTATATTTACCTAGAAATCTATTTAGATATATTTAATTGATCACTTTAATTTACCTAATATATATATTAAATACTATAATATAATTATTAATACAATATGTAGATTATTATCAGAAAATTAAACTTCTTAACATACTGTTTATTTTTTAAATCTCTACTTTATAATAGAAATATATTGCATTAATAAAATTTATTAAAAAAAAACTAAGATCTCACCTAATAATAAAGTCGCTATAAAAAATAAATTCTCTATCTTTTATATATATATATATATATACATGGGTGGAAATTAAGATGAGATGAACTCCAGATACGACAAACTCAATAATAGACGTATATAAGAAACTGTAACAAGCTAGTCCTAGCTAGTTGCTGCAATTCATAGGACCAAACGGTGCTCATGAGGATACACGAAAGAGATGTGTAGACACGTACGCACGTGTTAAGGCCAAGGTTTACTACTTCACCTTTCGAATTTATAGGAATTATAAATGGGTTGGATTCTTTAGACAAAGCATGTTCATGGCCTCACTAGCGTAATAATACCTTGTATCAATATAGTGATAAAGTGAATTTTATTTTAAATTAATTGAGTGTGTTATATTATGTATTTTTATGTACGTACAATAATATATCTCAAGCCCCTTATACTTGAGTGTTGCCTTCGGTCAACAACTATACTGTAACATTATATATGATGCATTGTACCAACACGGTTCATTTGTATAGGTTGGGTCTCAAGCTGAATCACATAACACATAATAATGAAGAGATATAAAATTGACTTGAATGTGAAAAAAGAAAAACAAAGTTTATGAATTTGATTGAATACTTTCACTAATAAAAATGAACAATTAAAAACCAACATTATTAGACGATAAAAAATAACATAACAAATGTTTAATCATGTTTTACATTATTTTTTATAAAATCAAATTTGGCTTACTGGGTACTACTTATACCCTTTTTTTTTTCTGTTATTATATCAATATGTTCTCTTGGCTGATTCCAAATTATTATGGCTTCAAACATATTCTAATATCCCTAATATGAAAGTAATATTTTATAACTTTTATTGTGAATAAAATGAGTTTAATGACTACGTATAATTTTACTGGCGGTGGTTGCGCAATTTGAGTTTCATGCTTCAGTTATAGAATGATTCACGGTTTTAGTGTAGGGGCTCTAGTAGAGCTGCAGTTCCTTGTCTTGGATTTTTTTTTTCTTGCATCAGTGTACTCTATTAACTACTTGGGTTACTTTACTTTTTTTTTTTTTTTATCAACCAAAAGTATTATATATGGGTTACGTACTTTACTTCTTATGATCCAATTAATTCCTCTTTAATATATCTTACATTTTATCTATAAAATTATAAAAAAAATGTTATCATTCAATTATAAATTATCTTTTTAAAATAATTATTTAAAAATTAATAAAATTATTTTAGACAGTGAGTGCATGATATTTTTCTCTAATCAAATCTCATTTATATCTGTGCTGATTAAAATATCTTTTTATTTAATTATTTAAAGTTGCTGCTTTTTAAAAAAGAATATTTAAAGTCGTTATATATTAAAACAAATAAAAATATATTTCGTTTAATAAGTATAAAAGTTATTTATTTTTTAACTTGTATGTTTAGATTTTTTATTGAAAAGGAACTTATTTTGTAAAATAAGTTCTAAAATGTTTTAGTGTGTTTAAACTTTTGAAATAAAAAAAAATGTAAAAGCAAATTTGTAATTATTTGGAGACGTTATTTTGAGTGCCTTCCAAAAAGAAATTGAAATTATATTTATAACTACTTTTAAAATAAAATAAAAAAGTTTTTTTTTATATAATTTTTGCCAAACGAAATAATCTTTTATTAGAATCTCCAGAGTATAAATATTTTTTTTTAATTTATACATTCTTAAAATTGTTTTTTAAGCTGAATATCCAACTAATATTCATTAGGTTAAAATCACTTTTTAATAAAATACTCTTAAACACAAATTAATTTACCCACTAAATTCTCTTCCAACTAAAATTTATTTTTCAAAATCAGATTTATACAAAACTTAAGTTTACAATCTCATTCTCAGATATACACTTGATATCATTAAGTTAGCTAGTTGGATGATCCAGCTTCGTGACCAAGTGCAGTTGGATTGTTCCATTCCAGCCAATGCAAAGACAACCCCCTTAATCATTTTGAGTTTTTTTTCCTTTTTTCTTAAGCTTATCAGCTAACTAAGTCTACCATTATATGATTGCATGTGGGTATATTTTATTTTAATTTGTAATATACATATGTTAGTTTGTTAGGGTACACTACTACACATGAATTCTCCAGTAGTTTACGCAACTATATTTATTTGGAATCATGTACATTTTAGCTATTAATTGAAGCCTTATCGGACATCTCATCTTTTAATGATTTGACACATGTATATAATACACATCAATATATATCTGGTTATAATTTGAAATAAAACAATGACAAGACTTACATTTATCGTCGAGAACTAGCCTTGTCACTCCAAAAACCTTTCTCTAATAATTTTGCCAAAAATCTCTGAGTGATTATGATGCTTGCAAACGAATCATTGTAAAGAAACCAAAGATATATGGTTAATTTTAACGTACGGTTTGATGAAGATTAATTGAGAAATGGCCCCAAATAAAGTACATGAAAAAAAGTCAGCTTTAAGACATCTAGACATAGATGCATAATGCACAGGTTTATAAGTGAAAGGGTTTAATCTCAAGCCTCTAAGTTTAGATGTTGGTCGTTGGCTAAGGCAAATAAATTGGCAGCCCTAGAACGTAATAAGAATTATTAAATGATGCATTGACTAAACTTCTAATTTCTTCCTCATTCAATATCTTCCTTTCCATGTAATTAGATCTTTGTGGAATCTCTAAAACCCAACTTGAAGGAGCTAGCTATTACACGATTATTGTAGTTAATTATCCTCTGTGATATTAATTATTTTAATTCGCCTCATGACTAATTATATTTTGCAATCAATATATATATATATATATATATATATATATATCATAAGTTATTTATATATACTTTGATTTGTATCATTTAAGCAGTTGTTCATCTAATTAGTTCAATAACAATAATTTCCCCCTCGTTTATATATCTCTCTTTGAATTAAGATAAAACTCATTTCAAGTTACAGATGGACCCACATCTATAGTAAATAGTTAAAAATAAGCTAATGTGATTGTGATATCATAGATCTCTTTCAATAATTTCAAAAAACTTATCATAATCATGGCTCTAATTAATTACAAACAAATATACATTGGCGCCAAGTGGGCCACAGAAACTGTCTTGGTAAACTACTAAATTCTAGTGCAATGGACCACAATCAGATGAATGGCATATTTTTGGTCTGACACTAAAGTTAAACAGATTTAGTAACTCTGGGTTATATAATAGTAGTATGTGATATATACATTTGACCCACACAATCATTTATTTTCAATTAATTTTTTTCTTAAAAATGAGATTTTAAAAATGTAATAAGTATTTAATTATTATTCAATTTAAATATATATTTAAAATTAATTATTACAAAAAGACTAATAATTTTATATCCAATTATCACATACCAACGCAGAAAATTTTTATCCTTAAAATAACACAAATTAACATTCTTTTTTTTCTTACTTAAAAATTATTTTTATCCTGTTATATTAAAACTTTTGTTTTCATATAGTTTATTTTTATAAAAAACAAGCATTTCTCCTCAAATATTCAAACAGCATCAAACTTGGGGCCTAGGGCTATAAGTTTTGATTTGATGAAAAAGTCATCAAGATTTCAAAAGACAAGTGTTGAAGAACGGTTAATCCACGTCTTTCTTTGGCTGGCGACGTTCGAACATTTGATCAGAATCAGACTAATGTGACGCTTCGAATTAATGGGGGCACTTTAATATTTTCTTTTTTATCACATTTGGTTGTATTTTTAAAATTTTCTACAATTTACCGATGAAACAAAGTATCGACTTATCCATAAAAAAATAAGTAATTTTATCATCAATTCTTATAAAACGAAGTCATTTGTTATAAACATAATGAGTGATAAAATATGTAAAATTAATATATATATATATATATATATATGACTGATAAAATGTGTCAAAGTTAAAAATATGATAATAAAATATGTAACATTTAGATTGTGAAATTGACGAAATGATGACAGTTGACAGTTTAAATTTATATTTTATCCATTGTATCTACTATTTTTTCTTTTTTCTGTTTTACTTTTGTGATTCTCAAATTCAAAAGATTCAGAAAAGTATATTATATCAACCAAAAAGTCACAGGTATCCATGATAGTCATTCAAACTCAAGTTCCTTCTAATAGCCGCCTCTGCTTCATCAATCTTTCTTATTCTTATCGTCTTCTATCCAAATCTTTTTTCTTCTTATTTTACCCTTTTTTTCTTTATAAATTTAAACTCATTAATTATTAATTAATTAACCAGCAATAGTATAAACTAAGGTGTTAAAATAGTGCTGGACATGGATAACGTAATAAGGAGAATTGTACTTAGTCCTCACACATTTTAGCTATCTTCCTAGTTGGATTTTATAACCATCCATTTTTATTAAAAAAAAAAAAAAACATATATAATTGGTGATGAAGCAGTTGTAATAGTTTCACCTATACACCAGCAGACATAATAATTTATATAATAAAGAATACCATCCAGAACTGATATGTCGTGGCAAAAAATAATTGTTTAACTTAATTATTTTTCATATGGTGACATATTAAAACCAGTTTAATTATTGGAACACCAAAGAAAGAGAGAGAGAGAGGCCTTACCTATAGCCCAAAAACACACTATTCATCAATCAACCAAACAATTAAAAACAGAATCATAAACAAATGAAAGAAAGAAAAATGAAGAAGAACAAGAAGGGAAGACCATGATCATGACCATAAGAGATAATCTTTTCATTTTATTTCTCTTGTAAAAATCAAACAGAAAGTGCTTATCACTATTACTTTCAACTTCTATAAAATTGAAAAATCAAAAAAAAAAAAGAAAAAGAAAACTCCATATTATATTCTTCTCATGTATCATTCACAACTATACCTGGGTATACCGTAACCATATACATAATGAAATACACAAGAAAACCAAAAAGTGGAAAAAAAAAAAAAAAAAAAAAAACTAAAACTATAGAAGCTCTACCTCTTGAACAATTTCTTAGTATTGGTGTATGTGGGTGTGGGGGTGATTTTGATGACAAGGCCAGGGAAAACATCATCAGGGTCATGAATATGAGGGTTGCGTTCAACAATAAAAGGGTCACCACACTTGTCACTTATGGTGTGTAGGGTCTCCCCTTCTCCCACCACATATATCTCATCACATGGCCTTTCGAAGAGGTTGCTCCGCCCTCTCGTGGCGGCGGCCGCCGCAGGGTCTTCCTCCTCCGGCGCATGGTTCTCCCTTATGGACCCTAATAGTATTAGACACAATAGTGCCAAGGCACAACACCATGATGTTGAATCAGCTATGCTCTTTGTTGAGTACATGCTGTATGAGAAGAAATGAAATGAGATGTATTAATTGGATATATTCGAAGAAACAAAGTGGGACTATATATAGAGAGTGATTTTTATGTGGGAATTTTTCGTACCAATATGTTTATATATTGGTATAAAACTATATAGAGTATTTATTATGTGGGACATAGGATGTGAACGAAGAGGGAGGAGGAGGGGTTTTAAGTAATGTTTGGTGTATTCGTTGGGAGAAAGTTTGGATTCAAATATAGAGGCAGAAAGAAATGAGGGAATTGCCCAAAAGAAAATGATTAGATCGATGTGATTTTTTAAAAAATTTTAGTTTGGCTGTATTGTATATACTTTCACCTAATTTTTGTTGACACTTACATTTGATAAATTTAATTAAAATAATTATTAAATTAATTAAATGCTACTACTAAGTGTGAATATTGGGCCGTGAGTGCAACATAATTAAACTGTCTGGCTTTTTGTACATAATTGATAATTTATATTCAAATTATATATATATATATATATATGAATCTTTTTTATACAAATTGACCCCATCCCTTAAAAGGATTTTTACATCATTTATTTATTTGAGTTTTTTTTAATATCTTCTTTGAAAGTCATATCTAAAAGAATTTCTAATTAATTAACGATGTAAGAATTTAAATTCGCATTGCATGAAAATTAAATTTTATTGTATTTACATATAAGGTGTAAACTACAAAATAAAAAGGAGGCTCTAATTTTTTTTTTTTATTTTGTGAATTCATTAAGCTTGGCATTAAACCCCCCCACCCCCAAATTATGTCATGCTGACGGTGATTAATTTGATTGAATTTGTAATTTTTTTTATATAATTTCTGCTAAATGATCATAATTTTTCTACAAGCTTGTGATATGATGTGACTATACAATAGAACTCTCTTCTATTAATTAATTTCCTTCTTATAATTTATTCAGCTAAATACTCTCATAATGGTTGAATATGTTCCTCTTTTATTTTTTTTTTATTATGATAATACTAACTAACCACAGATATCGTAGTCAAACGTTCATATATATATATATATATATATAAAAAGGGTTAGAAAATGTAGTATAATGTAATTCACGTGTAAATAATACCTTCTGCCGTTTGTACTAGGTGGTGCCACCTTCAACGACATCACTTTTGGCATTTAGCATTTGATTTGAGCTCCACTTTGGCATAACCCAAATGCTCATTATCATAATTAATTTTTCTTAGTCTGCAAATTAGTGATGTGAAGAAAAACTTCGAACAGAAAAGGACTTTGATTTTAATTGGTGGTTTATTTACATAATAATATATTATTTGTGGAGCATATATAAGAAAGGGCGTACTTCTAGGTTTGTTGAATTTTGGGTGAGTGTAGAAAAAATAAAGGAAAGTTGTTGAATTGTGTTTGCATACAAGAAAGTGGGTGTTTGACCTGTGGCAACCCATTCAGTTTCCACCTGATAGGATACGCTAAACCTACACCGGTAGGTGCAAAAGTGGTTCCACCAGAACATGATCAAAATATTAGATTAAGGAATTACTAGGATAATTCATCTTTTCCACCTTAAGTTTTCTCTTATTTTCTACGTTTGAGACTGTATTTATTGAAAAATATTTTAGGCAAAAATGTAAAACTCAACTTCTGAGTTAAGTTTGATTACCACTTTAACCATATTTTTGATCGAGTAAAAACTAAAATCTGTTCATTTCAAATTTGGTGATATACACATTCAATATTTTTTTTGTACAAACTATAGGATTATTGTACATATGTAAATGATAACAGTGAGATCGTTTATATAAATTATACTAACATTATTTAACTTGGTTAAAGACTAAGTCTGTAGACCATAAGATCCTTTAATTTATGTCATTTTTGGTAATTAACTTTATCCAAATCTATAGACACTATAAGATTTATCCGGAAGGAATGCCCGTCAAAACAAATGTTGAGTGACTTTAATTAGGATATTTAAATATGTGCCTCTGTGTCTGTTTTAAGCAAATAAGATATTTTGAGACATGTTGAACATAATTTTTGTAAGAGAAAGTTTGGCATTGGACGAGGTTGAACACCATAACAAGCAGTTTTAACCATTTATGCCAATTTTCATTGATAATTTTGTTTTGAAAACACTCATGTTAAATCCTTCCATAGGGATCAATATATACGTGAAATAAAAATTGATAATTTATTTAGTGAAATCGTTCTCATTCATAAGGTATGGCCGTTTGAACAGGTCATATATATATAAGATTAATAATGTTTCAAACTGAAGAGTCCCTATCAAACAAATTAAGGGGAGCCTTCACTATAATTCAATGGTACGAAAACAGAGATTAGAAACACAGAATCTCGATCAAAACAAAAGGATATGTCAACAAGGGCATAAGCATAAGTGGGATTGTAAAGAGGAAAAAGAGAAGGAAAAGGGGACATGCGAGTGATGTGTGCAATGAAATTTGTAGCATGAGATATATTACAGAGATAATAATAAAGAATAAAATAACTATCTTTTTTAAGTGGTAAATTTTATGTTGGGTTAAATGTGTTTATTTCTTATAAATATAGTAACATGAAAAAAATATTATTACACTAGCAATATTATCACATCTCAAATAAATTTATTAACATTTATAATAAATATTTAGAAAATCATATTGTTGATTTCTGATTGGTTAGTAATTATAATTGTTTTTACATTTGATAGTACATATTCATTAAATTTACATAAAATTATCTCTTTTATCTTTGTATTATGAAAATGTGTCAAATATGATTACTGTCCTTCACATATATATACTTTTGGTTTCTTGTTTATAGAAACAAGGATACATGTTACATATTTTCATAAACAAGGAATCAAAAGAAACCCATACTATTTTAAAAATTTAAAGTGTATATTATCCCATTTTGAGAAAGACATATTTTTAATCCTTTTATGATTATTTTACATTTTTGGTGGTATTTGTAGATTTATCAGATAACTTGAACCAACAAGTTGGAAAACTAGCCCTAGCCCCTTAACCATTAGACCCTGATCCAGATAATGTCACTGGGGAGACAAACTAGCCCCTTAACCCTTAGACCTTGGTCCAGATATTGTCACTATGTAGGCAGTGTACAACCAAAATCAACCACAATAAATCAACTACACCAAGTAAACCCAAACTTGGGTTGAGGCAACAGTGATTTGATTGAGAAAGTAAGTCATTGATGGCAATGGCATGGGATTGAAATGGGGAGTGAGAGACTAAGTTGGACATGTGGTGATGAAGTGGAATTGGGTGAGTGGCACTGTGGGGGCAAGTTTGACAAAGTCATAATAAGAACAGGTAATGAATGGAAATTTGGCACACAATTTAAATGCAATTGAAGGCTAGGCACATAGAGGTGGCTGACGTTAAAGGGGTCATTTTCTATTCACATGAGAGCAGTGAACTTTTTGGGATTTTTTGGGGGCTACCTTAAATGTTTTTTGCCACTTTAACAGCGTTTGTTTTGTTGATTCGTTGGATCAATAAAAAGGGTGGCTGAAAAAGTTGAGTAGAAAGAAATGGTCTACGTGCGTTGGACGTCACATAGGAAGTAGCCCCAAAATGGAGTGTTATCACGGCAATCCATTATAGAGGGAAAAATAATCTCAGTTTTCGATCTGTATATAGAATTTTTGTGAGATTTTAAGAAACATTGGTTTGAATTTTGGTATATTCAAAAAACAAATTTAACGCACCAAAAATAGAATCCTGAATAATACAACAGTTCATATTAGGAATAAATATAGAATGACTCTCGGACGAATTTGGTTATCTTTATTCTCGTTCCCACAAAAGACGTGACAAATATGGGTACTAATATAAAAAGATAGATTAAAAATTTTAATACCCATCTCCATCCCTGTCAAATTTAATCGGGTTTGGATATACCTACGGATAATCCATTACACTCTTTTTTATAATTTTACTGTACTTATATATTATAAATAAATTATATATTCAGTTTTTAATTGTATTTAAACAATATATAAATAAATGAATAACAAAGAAATTAAAGTTAAAAAATTAAGAGTTTAACTTTTTAGTTAAATATATATTTTTAAATTTATTATTTAACTATTAAGCTAATTGCTTTATATTTTCAAAAAATTATAACAATAAAATGTTTAATATTATATATATATATTGTGACAAAGAATTATTAAAAAAAAATATAATAGTGATAAGTATGGTATAACTTGACACTCATCTCCATTTGTGCTTAAATAATTCTGGTAATACTCATACCATATCCATATTGTAACACCCCTTATTCTAGATTAAAACACTACTTGAAAAACTCTCATTAATTCTTTTTATTCTTGAAATACATGTAAATAAATTAATATCTTTTTCAAGACTCGAGTAATATATATTTTTTAAAAAATATATACGGATAAACTTCATTGTAAAACTCATGTAATAAATCCCATTAAAACGTATAAAAGCACATTAATATCATTTCTTAAAAGTCAGTACAATTAAAAATTTTCCATAACAAGTTTACAATAATCGTGACCTTCAAAAAGATATGAAACTTTGCAATAGAATAATTAAATAAAATAGTGAAATAACATAGTTTTATACATAATAATTAAAGGTATCATAGTATCATGTTACAAGAAAATAAAATGTAATTACAACCCATAAATATTTGAAAGTGTAAACAGTAAATATATAACAAACATGACTATCTGAACATAGGTACACCAAACTCTAAAACAAATACATAAAAAAGAAAACTTAGGTCTCAAAGGAGACATCTACCCGACCCAAGGTACCAAACTGTATCTAAGACAGATCCTCGGAAGGATCATCCTCATCCTCCTTAGATGAAGGCTCTAACTGCCACAACAGCTATTTGTACTCCTCTATCTCTGCAGGCATGAGATCATCATGGTGTTGGTTGTAGGGGTGAGTCATCTGCTTCTCAAATGCCACAAACAATTCACAGAGCATACAATACAACTTACATAGCCATGATGTATGATATTTCTAGGCAAACAACATTCTCAATGTCCATGAGCGCATAACTATCACACTTGACATAAATGACTATAGTACTTAACACCACTGATAATCACTCTTGACATAGCCAAATACTACACTTGACATCACTGATAATCAAACTGGACACAATTGTCTTTCACACTTGACACATAACAGGGTCCAACAATGTCACCAAGCCTCCCAGGTATTGGCAGTCTTACACAACCACATGGATGACAGTTGGAAGTGATTGCCACATATGGGTACAACGTATATCGATCCCTAAGCTCTCAACTCCAAAAAGTATAGTCTCGGAGCCCGTCAAGAGTAGCAAATTGAGGCATATGAGTTCCCCTAGGTTCTTCGAACCTCTCCGCCCACTATACCCTTATATATCTTGTAAATCATCAATTTCTATACATAAACCTCGCCATTCACAGATAGAACATATCCACATACCTCACCATTTCACAAATAGACCATAATCACATACTTCACCATCTCGTAGATAGAACATAACCACATACCTCAGCATCTCACATATGTATCATAATCATATACATCATCGTCTCATAGACGGAATCTATCCATAATCACACTATCACACAGATGAAACCTAACAACAACAATATATACAGGCATTTCAAAAATTGTATTAGCAGAAAATCCTCATAATTTCAAAGCATGCATCAATCATTAGATCTTGTTGTTTATCTCAACAATATAATAGAAAATTAATCAATAATTCCAGAAAATAAATAATTGTAAGGGTAATATATCCAAAGAAATGGATTCTAATGTTAAGCTTTCTACTGTCTAAAATTACTTTGTGGCTTAGTTTTATAAAGTTTTGCTACTAACTTATTTCTCGTGTTCTAGGTGCTCTGGTAATCGGTTTTCATAAACCTTATATGTTGCCCTACATTTTCAAACCTAAAAAACTCATTTTTTAGGTCAAAAATCTAAGAAAAATAGTTCATACATCTGTAGCACTCAGTCCAATTTCGTAACAAATTTTCATTCTACAAAAAGGTCCTTATCTTGTTTTATTCATAACTTTTGCTAGAAAACTCCGATTTAAGTGAAATTTAAGGATAACCCTATGTTTTAACATTCAAAGAACTCATTTTTGCCATCAAAAACTAAAGGAAAAAATCTCAACACACAGATCCAGAACAGGGAAGCAAGCACAAAATTTTCAAGACAACATGTTTAAGGAAGTTTAACAAAAATAATAGGGTTCAAGAGTTGGAGAGAGACCACTTATCTCTTGTAGTCTCTACGGAATTTAGAAGGAAGAATGAGAGAGTTTAGATTCAAGTTTCCAACCTTCAAGAGTACAAAAATAAGATTTGAAACTACAAGTAAGAATAGAGCAAGAAAATGAAGTGAAAATCAAGCTGAGAGTTGAAAATGAAGAACACTTGGTAAAGCTTGGAAGAAGAGTGGAAATTGTGTCTCCTTCCCTCTTGACCAGCTCGTGAAGAAGAGGAAGAATGAACATGAATGGTAAGTTTTGGAGTCTAAATGAACTTATAGAAGAAGCTTAGAGCATGGTTTTGACTCATGAATGACCATTTCTCAGTTATGTAAAATGCTTATATCACTTCCAAATGTGGTGCGCTTCACTTTTGAAATTTTTACTTTAAAGGAATAAAGTAGAGTTTTGCCAAAAATGAGTATTCTTGTCTTTTACCAAAACTAGTAAATTTTATCCTAAACATCTTCATTACTATGCTAACTTCCTTGATTATTGTGTTAACCTTTCTAGTAATACGTGTACTCAGAGTAAACCTCACACGGGGACATATTACATTGCGACTCAATGCACAATGCAATTTTGCACAAATGGAAATCTAGCTCATGTAGTTTCTATTTCTCTATCAAGTTTTACTAAACCAATCACATATATATATATATATATATATATATATATATACATAGCATGAAATTATATAATTAAAAAATATAACTACTGAAATTAAATTCATATGCGCACAGCTGAGACAACACAGAGTTTTCTCTGTTAGTCTGAATTGTAATTTTTCAGGGTGTTACAACTCTAACGTATTTTAATTATTCTACATCATATAATTAGACATGTTAATTAGTCACTAACTAATTAAACTAAAATTCTATTTTTAAACTAGTTTTATAGCCATTTGCAAAAATGCTCTCCACTTTAAACTCTTGTGACTTAATTACTTTTTTTCTAATTCTATGAAATTTAGATCACCATTAATCAACCTTAGTTATCCCCTTTTAATTTCTAACCTTACTTAAATTAATTACTAATTTTCTTTCAAGCTTCTAATTTCTATGTCTAGATCAAAATTAATTATTAACATCTATACCATTAATGAGTTGACCATTATTTGACCAGAGGATTTTCTCTTAATTATCCTTATTCTTCTAGACTTTAGGTTAAAAACTTAAGAGCTTAACATGCTTATGTACCTATGGTAACATCTCATTTTCTACCATTTCAATAGTCTAAAAATATTATCCAATCATACAACAAAGCAATAACATTGTCTACCACACACACATGGAAAAATGGGATGTTACACATACCCAATCAAAACGGGTATTTCTTGTCAAGTCAGGACAAGTTCGGGGCAAGATCCATGAGTACAGGATTATTTGTCATGCCTAATTCAGATTCAATAGTTTTTTTTTCACCATTTTAATTCTTCTAACTTTTAGTTGTATTGCATACAAATAAATTTAAAGAAGATTTTAATGGGAAATCTTTTATATCTAACTTTAAGTTTTGAATAATTTTCCTACAATTTCTTTTTAATAATTTGAATCATTTTTTCTTGTTTGCAAAATAACCATGTAAATTTTATAAAGAGGATAATGTGTACATGGGTACCCAACCTTTGCAATAAGGCCAACACAACCATAATTCTAAAATCCAATTATCCTTTCTATA
The DNA here is from genome assembly GCA_007407185.1 of Glycine tomentella. Classification (NCBI taxonomy): domain Eukaryota; kingdom Viridiplantae; phylum Streptophyta; class Magnoliopsida; order Fabales; family Fabaceae; genus Glycine; species Glycine tomentella. The sequence goes on from PYAF01003105.1 coordinate 1,531,651, forward strand.
AATACTTATTGAAGGGGGGATTTTTATTTTAAACACTTATTTTCTTTGTTTACAATATTTGAACCTGTTACCTTTTGAATGAAAAATGAAATTCCTTTTCACTTGATTCTAGTGTTGGTTCAAAGAAGTTTAATTATTATAATTCACAATTAGAATGATTAACTTTTAAATGATGCAAAAAAAATACATATGTTCCTTTAGAATGGTCATAAAGGAAGGATATAGATGAAAGTTGGGTAATGGTTCAAATGTTGGTATTTGGGATGAACCTTGGTTGAGAATGGAAAAGAATTTGTACATTGAAACTCCTATTATATTAGTGAGCTTGAAAATTTTAAGTATCAGACACTTTCGGTGTATTAACAGTTTACTTAATTAGATTAACGCAGTAATTAATTTAAAACCAATTAAGTAAAAACAACGAAAGTGTTTTCAATAAAAACATGACGTCATCGTTATTTCCTTTCAAAACTATATTTCCTTATTCATTATGTATGGAAAGTATCCAACTACCTATTACGAATGCCAAGGCACCACAATAAGCCTTTTTGATCTAGATAACAAAAAGAAAGGCAGATAAACAATAATATCCAGCAGATATATCAGGAGAAACATAAACCACATATATCAATATGGGTAAACATATGTACATCATTAAAACCATCAATGTGGCTATACAAAAGAATAGGCACCCTGTGCCATGATCTCACAGATCACATTCTCACAAAAGGATACAATATGTACAGCGTCTGTACATCACATCCATACAAGATCCAAAACATGTGTACACATACATCTTCCCTCGCAGGGGTGCAAAATACATCATAAACATAAAATAGTGAGCTACCATGCTCTCAAAACACTGTCAAGTAACTGCATAGAGTCTATCCCTTACAGGGCCTCCCGTCCTGGGACCCATCATCTATGCCAGATGTATCACCTGCAAAATAAACCCCCACACACAGGGTGAGATACAATCTCAATAAGCTCATGGTTCTTGGAGGCTTCTCCTTCTCCTGACTCACTTCCATGATACACAACATCAAAGGCATCACAACACTAGGCCTCCTGGCCCTCACAACAACACATAGCATTCTTTAGCTCTAATGTGTATCTGCGGAACTACGCCGCCAAAGATGCATCATCATCAGCATCAGGACCCTCAGTCCTTAGTGTGAGGCCGGAACTCACACCTGTATCATCCCATCGGGAGCTACCCCTTTGCGCTCTATTCCTAGGGAGGTTCATATTTATCTAACTGGCCAGAAGATCTATCTGAAAGGCAACCAAACACAAAGCACAGAAACATGCATACATATTATCATGAGGAAAGTTGTAACATCCAATTCAATGCATATGAATCATGTATGCAACCATCACTCCCTTGGAGTGTGGTGGAACTCAGACAATGGGAAACATTCCCAAGAACGAAGAACTTACCTAGAAAAGCAGCGCTCTGCTGTTCAATAACTAAACTGTGGTCTTCGCCACTGACACCCTCAGTGTCGCGCCCTATACAAAGGCACACAAGCATGAATCAACAACCATCATATCCATACAAGGCATTTAACTATACTAAAACACACGGAAAACAGAATTTTCTGCATAAAAATTATGCAGATTCTGTACCCACTTAGAAAAATCACAAATCCTTGTGGGAAGCTCCTAAAATCAAGGGAATTTAAAGGCATATATATTTATCTCTAATCTTTCAAACAAAATTGATTCCATCCAATTCCATTAACCACAGCCTCTGTAACAATTAAAATACCAAAACTGTCATGCACTATATTAGTGCTGATAGCAACATATCAGTCCAACCAGCCATTTTCAAACGCCCACCAACACCAGGATACTCATCCAAATGACCTACGCTTTTACAGGTATAAATTATACATACATATATTTCTATCACCACTGAATTCACTCAATTTGGATCATCCTAGAATGAGATATAATTTCTGCAAGATTGTCATTTGCACCAGTAAAATTTGATAAAAACAAGGTATAACAGCCTATTATAACTCTATACAATTAATTCCAGGAACCTCCAAAAATAGCACGAAAATTCCAGAACAGACTTAAGTCTCTTAGCTTTCAAATGGCACCGTTTTTAGACCATTTGGATACCGATAGCTCCTGTTATGCATGAAACATCATGGCTGACCAGATCACTATTCTTTACTGTCAAGTACATGCATGTATGTTTCATGCATGGAACACCATCTCAACCTTAAATCAACTTCTACACACTCCAAATTATACCTTAAAACTGTCTCACCCTCCCAATACTCAAAATTTATCAATCTCACTCCAAACTCTAATCCTAACCTTATGATTTCGAAGAATCAAGGAGAGATAGGAGGAGATTACCAACCTTAGAGTTCAAATGATCAAATTGGAGGGTGGACCAAGCTCTCTATGGCTTCCAATTCTTCCCAGCTATTCCAAACAAAAGTGGGCAGCTCCTAGCTCTACTCTTTTCCTCAAATTGCTCACACCCAAAGCTCAACAACAATAAAAGACAAAGAGAAGAACTTTCTTTCTTGCTTGATTTATGTTTCCAGCCACCAATCAAGAAGGAGTGGCACGAAATGCAGCTTAGGTGTGAAGGAGAGACATGGAGAAGAAGGAAGAAGAAGGAGAAAATGAGAGAAATGAGGTCAGCCAGCATTTTAACATGAGGCGGGGGTGCATTCAGCAGTTCACTTATTCACACCCCTATCTCTAACAAAGACCAAAATGTCCCTCCTTTCATTAATCCTCTTTTATTAATACTAAGCCTCTTAATTATGCAAATATCACCCAAATTACATTGATTATAATTAGTGACATTACATAGTGCAGTATCCTGCACTCCAAATTAAGAATCCTAGTGTTGATTTAGCATAATCTCAATCAGTGTCTCAACTTCATCGATCGTATCTGTCACATCTTTCAGTGGTGGAGAGATTTAACTGCCTTCCCTCATCGACCAATACTGTAGCAATCTCCCTTAACCAAGTTGGATAACAAGGATTGTGAAGTTTGACAAATCTATCTAATCCCTTAGCCCTGAAGAATTTCTCATCAATGCAATAATGAGAACTCACATCAGATATTTTGAAGCACCAATGCCTATAAAAACACAATTTTACATACCATGAAAGCATTTAAGATCTTGAATAAAAGAAGGGAAATTCAAAAAAAAATCATATATTTATGGAGTTATAAAATGTAGAGGGATCAGACCTCATTATACGAAATAAGTATAACAATTATTATAATAATATAAAATAAAAAAATAACATATTTAATTGCAATAATAATTAAAAGCATTATGTGCATAGACTGTGTTATTAATGTCTTTGGGAAAATAGCTTCATCGTTGACTTCCACAATGACATTTTTGTGAGTTTCCTTTCTCGCATTTTATGTTAAAGCCTTGTATTTTAAATTTCTTTCTTGCAGTGCTAATGCTTACATGAAGAAAACAGCTATGCTACAAAAAGGATTTTTCATGTGCATGAAATAAATGGCAGGAAGGAAAAAAGGGAATTTGGTGCTAAATAACATTAAAAATAAATAATAGAAACTCTCTCTAATATAGAGCACCATCTCAGGCTTTCAAAGTCATGTACTGTATTTGTGCAATCATTCCTTGGTCTAACAGTTTGGGGGTTATCTTGCAACACATTCTATGATGGCTTTTTCTTAAACATAAAACAATATTGTTTCTCCCCAATTCTTTTTTTTTTCTCTCTATTCTCTTATCCATTATTATTACAAATGCAGATAAGTTGAAAATGGAATGGAAAAAACAAAGATAAAAAAACACAAGTATATCATTAGGAAAAGTTAGGTTATAGGTATACATTTGTATATATAAACAGATAAAAATGCGGGTTGGATACTTTATAAGTATGAAGAAAATGAATGATTGATACTTTGTTCTCTGAATGAGCTAGCTATTTATTTATAATATGTTTATTTAGAAAATCCTGCCAATTTATTACATTTACAAAAGAAAATATCAAAACAAATAGGGAGCTATGACCCTTCTCTCTCCCTATGAAGAAAAAGATTGCTACAGGCTACTATAATTAAGAAAAAGATTAGGGAAGACAGAGGGAACAGAGCTAAAATATTGAGAGGGTCGTTGCAACGGAAATATGAGGCCATGGCCTGATAGGGTTCGTTCTTCGTTGTTCAAGGGCTTCTAATGGCGCGGCGTGATGTGAGAAGAAAGAAAGAAAGGGCTATTGTCTAATGTTTTTCATATTGTTAATACTTAAAATTTTGATAATAATAATAATTATTATTATAATAACTATATTAGAATTTATATTTAAGATGTGATTTAATTATTTAATAGTAGGAGTCTTCATAATCGAATAAAACTGAGTATAAAATTGAAAACGGATAAAAAAATAAAAACTTGTAGAAAATCCAATGATTTGTTGAATAATTTCCGCTTTAATGCTTGGCTCAAATCCCTATGCACTAAAAAGAGAATGTTTGTCTTGGGCCCAATTTCCAAGGTGCTGACCTCGGCCTATTCCAGTTTAGGGTGTTGAAATCCCTAAACCTAATTTCCTCTCTATAAATATGACATTTATAGATAGAGGTAGAACAACCCCAGAGAGCAGAGATTGAGGGAGGCGAAATTGAGAGATTGAGCGTGAGTGTGACTCCACATTTTGAGAGTCTCAAGAGACATTCTTGAGTGCCAATTTGAGCAAACCTGCGTGCTTTGCATTTGAGAGATTCCTAGAGAGAGTTTGAGTGAAACACTCTAGGTTCGTTTGATTGTCACTATTGTTGGAAAGCTTGAGTGAGCCACCAACGTCGTGTAGCTTGATCCTTTGTGATCTATTACTGTTATAGTGGATATTTGATTTTGGACTTGGTCCCGTGGGTTTTTCTCTTCACATTGAAGAAGGTTTTCTCCCATGTAAAGCTATATTATTTGTGTTTTCTTCTCCATCTCTATCCTCGTGTTTGATTTGTTTACATTTCCGCAATTTTTTATTTGATTTGTGTTTGAGGGTATTGTGAGCGCACCCCGGTCTTTACCCAACAGTGGTATCAGAGCCTGGTTCGAAGGGTTCTGAAGGAGACGAGATGGAGACCAGCGGCATCACTGATGATGGTGATATGTTCAAGTTAACCGCGGATAACTTCCATTACTGGAGATCGATGATGGAAGATCATCTTATTTGCAAAGATTTGTATGAACCCATTGTCCTGAAGCAGAAGCCAACTGGCAAATCGGACAAAGATTGGGAGATCCTGAGTCATTAGGCGGTGTCCACGATCAGGAAATACATTGACAGAAACCTCTTTGAGCATGTGGCCGAGTTTACGAACGCCTTCGATTTGTGGAACAAGTTAGAGTCCATGATTCAGAAGAAGACTCACAGGAACAAAGCACACCTGGTTTGCCGGCTTGTAAAGCTTGAATACAAGGATGACATGAGTATAATTGAGCACCTCAACACCTATAAAGGTATTGTGAATCAATTAACCAAGGCCAATATGAAGATTGATGATGAGATGCAGGTGTTGTTGTTGCTGAGTTCGCTGCCAGAAAGCTGGGATACTCTGGTAGTGACTTTGAGTAATTCGGCTCCAGAAGGAAAGCTGGCGATGGATGTTGTGACAGATAGTCTCCTAAATGAAGAAGCCAAGAGAAGAGAACGAGGTGTATCCAGCACGGTTGAGGCTAACGTTGCCGGGAACAGAAGCAAATCCGACTTCCAAGGTCGTAGCAAGAGCCGGGGTCGTGATGGACGTGACAAGTCCAGAGGCCGGTCTAGGTCAAAATATGATTTGAAGTGCTTCTACTATGGGAGATAGGACACAAGAAGCCGGACTGCAGGACTCTGCAGAATGATGAACAGAACAGTGAACAGAACGACAGTGTGAAGCCGGATCAGATTATTCCTAGGAAGAGGCATGATAAGAGCACCACGGCTGTGGCTGCTAATGCTGAGATATTCCTTCTTGGTGAAGAATATTTGAATATAGCCCATGAAGACTGCACCTAGATTGTTGACTCCGGTGCCTCATTCTACGTCACCCCACATGAGGGATTCTTCTCTGCTTACAGAAAGGGAGATTTTGGCGTCGTGAAGATGGGAAATCAGGTGACCAGTAAGATTGTTGGTGTCGATGATGTAACCCTGACCACAGATGTAGGGTGCCGACTTACGTTGAAAGATGTAAGGCATGTGCCTGACATGCGATTGAATCTAATCTCGGTTGGAAAGGTAGATGATGCCGAGTTAGTGAACTACTTTGGAGGAAGTAGATGGAAGCTGGCCAAGGGAAACTTGGTTGTGGCTCAAGGAAAGAAAGAAAGCTCCTTGTATGTGATGCAAGGAAAGATTAATGGTGGAGAAACCAATGCCATCTGAGATGGATAGAGCTTGGAGCTATGACACAAGCGTCTCGGCCACATAAGTGAGAAAGGGCTGTAGATATTGGAGAAGAAAGAGCTATTGATCGGGTTGAAAGGACAAGTACTAGAGAGTTGCACACACTGTCTAGCTGGAAAGCAACATCGGGTTTCATTTGTAAGACTGGATCAACCCAGACGACGAAGGTGTATTCTTGACCTCGTCCATACTGATGTTTGCTCCATGTAGGAAAGATCACTTGGAGGAGCTCGGTATTTTATCTCTTTCATTGACGACCATTCCCGTAAAGTATGGGTTTATTTGATGAAGACTAAAGACCAGGTTCTCTAATCATTCAAAGAGTTCCATGTTATGGTGGAAAGGGAGACTGACAAGAAGCTGAGGGTCGTCAGATCTAATAATTGTGGTGAGTACCGTGGTCCCTTTAATGCTTATTGTAGACAAGCTGGGATCCGACTTGAGAAGAGCCCCCCTCCCCCTAAGACTCCGCAACTGAATGGACTTGCTGAGAGGATGAATCGAACTATTGAAGAAAAAGTCTGAAGTATGTTGTCCAATGCTGGGTTGTCGAAATCATTATGGGGAGAAGCCGTCAGAACTACAGTTGATTTGATCAACATCTCACCATCACGGCTACTTGAAGGAGAAATTCTAGAGGAAGTCTGGACAGGCTGGAAAGCTACTTATGATCACCTGAGGGTGTTTGGATGTCGAGCTTTTGTACATATCCCTAAAGATGAAAGGGCAAAGCTTGATGCAAAAACAAAGGAATGCATTTACCTCGGTTCGTCGAAAAACGAGTTTGGGTTTAGACTCTGGGATCCAATCAATAAGAAGATTGTGAGAAGTCGGGATGTGATCTTTCAAGAAGATGAGACCCTTCATGACATCTCGAAGCCCTAAGTCCGGGTTACTGTCCTACGTAAAGAACCCGTCTCTATTGTTCGAGCTGAAGCAGGGGGAGAAACTGATGTTGATGATGACAAGCAAGAAGCTGATGATACCAGAATCTGGGTTGAGAATGAAGAACCAGGTTCTAAAGAGGCTGAGGAAGAACAGTCGAGATACTCCACTAGAGAAAGAAGACCTTCTACAAGGTACCCAGATGATGAATACACTATCATTGTAGAAGATGGTGAGCCTCAGAGTTATGATGAAGCTGTGACGAGCTCAGAGAAAGAAAAATGGGAGAAGGCAATGCAGGAAGAGATGAATTCCATGCATGAGAATTAGACCTATGAGCTGACCGAGCTACCCAAAGGAAGACGAGTTCTGAAAAACAAGTGGGTGTATAAGATTAAATAGGAAGAGAATGGCCAGAAGTCGAGATACAAAGTCCGGATTGTAGTGAAAGGCTTCAATCAAAAGAAGGGGATTGACTTTGAAGAGATCTTCTCTCTTGTGAAGATGACCTCGGTCCGAACTGTTTTAGCAATGGCAGCTATGATGGATCTTGAGGCAGAGCAAATGGATGTGAAAACGACATTTCTTCATGGTGAGTTGGAGGAAGAGATATATGAAGCAACCTGAAGGGTTTGAAGCTCCAGGACGTGAAAGCCTGGTATGCCAATTGACGAAGGGTCTTTATGGCTTGAAACAAGCACCTTGGCAGTGGTACAGGAAGTTTGAATCCTTCATGATTGATCACAAGTTCATGAAGACTGAAGCTGACCATTGTGTATTTGTGAAGAGGTATGAGATTGGATATTTTCTGATCTTGCTATTATATGTTGATGATATGCTTATAGTAGGGCAAGATAAGATGAAGATTGCTGGCCTGAAGAAGGCATTGAACTCGTCCTTCGCAATGAAGGACCTCGATCCAGCAAAGCAGATTCTCGGAATTAAGATCATCCGAGATAGAAAAAAGAAACTACTGTGGCTAAGTCAAATGAAATGTGTTGAGAAGATCTTGAAGAGATTCAACATGGACAAAGCCAAGACAGTTAGCACCCCCTTAGCCGAGCACATGAAGCTAAGTAAGAAGCAGTGTCCGAGATCAGATGAAGACAGAGATTAGATAGAGAAGATTTCGTATTAATCTACAGTCGAAACTTGATGTATGCAATGGTTTGCACTAGACCCGACCTGACATATGCAGTTGGAATGGTGAGCCGGTATCTTTCGAACCCCGGCAAGGAGCACTGCGAAGCAATGAAGTGGATCTTCAGGTACCTCCTTGGTACAACCAAGTTATGTCTTCGATTTAGAGATGATGAAGCCGGGTTGCAAGGCTACTCGGATGATGATTTAGGGGGAGATTTCGACTCGAGAAATTTGACGACGGGATATTTGATGACATTTGTTGGAGGAGCAATCTCGTGACAATCAAAATTGCAGAAGTGTGTAGCACTTTTGACAAACGATGCCGAGTACATTGTCGTGACTAAGGCAAGCAAAGAGGTGTTGTGGATGAAGAAGTTTCTCATGGAACTCGGCCATGATCAAGACAAGTACGAGCTGATGTGTGACAATGAAAGCGCAATTCATTTTGCGAAGAACTCGACCTATCACTCTCGTACCAAGCATATTGATGTGAGGTATCACTGGATCCGGGATGTGGTGGAGGATGGACAGCTCACACTTGGTAATGTGCACACCAGTCAGAATTGGTCTGACCTGATGACGAAGCCGGTACTAGCAAGTAAATTTGAAGATTGCTGTGAAGGTATCGGGCTGATGAATTCGGTACATTGAAGCCGAAAAGGGAGGCCAGGTTGAGAAGTGATGATCCCGACTGATTGAGAACCGAAAAGGTCTTTGAGTTCTGTCTTGTCGCATTGAAAGCAGAAGGGGAAGATTTGTTGGATAATTTCCACTTTAATGCTTGGCCCAAATCCCTATGCACTAAAAATGGAATGTTTGTCTTGGGCCCAATTTCCAAGGTGCTGACCTCGGCCCATTCCAGTTTAGGGTGCTGAAATCCCTAAACCTAATTTCCTCTCTATAAATATGACATTTATAGATGTAGGTACAACAACCCCATAGAGCAGAGATTGAGGGAGGTGAAATTGAGAGATTGAGCGTGAGTGTGACTCTGCATTTTGAGAGCCTCAATAGACATTCTTGAGTGCCAATATGAGCAAGCCTGCGTGCTTTACATTTGAGAGATTCCTAGAGAGAGTTTGAGTAAAATACTCTAGGTTCGTTTGATTGTCACCATTGTTGGAAAGCTTAAGTGAGCCACCAACATGGTGTAGCTTGATCCTCTGTAATCTGTTACTGTTATAGTGGATATTTGATTCTGGACTTGGTCCCGTGGGTTTTCCTCTTCACATTGAAGAAGGTTTTCTCCCACGTAAAACTATATTGTTTGTGTGTTCTTCTCCATCTCTATCCTCGTGTTTGATCTGTTTACGTTTTTGCAATTTTTTATTTGATTTGTGTTTGATTGTATTGTGAGCGCATCCCGGTCTTTACCCAACATGATTATTGTTTTCGTTTAGTTTCTTTATTTTCCAAATGGTGTGGTTCAGTTTAGTTCTTGACTAGACAGTCGAAAATCAAACTAAATTGAATTGCAAACACCCCTGAAAATTATTGTTGCAACTTGTAATTAATATTTTATTGTTGGATACCTACTTTTTAGGTATACATGATTGGAGGCAAGTATTATGAATGTTTTATTATTTTTTTCAAAAATTTAATTGTTGGAACTTAAAAACAAGTATTATGTACAATTTTTACTTAAGTTATAGGGTTTATGATTTAAGTCAGAATGATTACTTTTAAGTTGAATAGTTATTGTTCAAGTATTATTCAACTTGAAAATAATTATATTAAATTTTTTGTTGTTCATTTGTATAGTTGATTGTTGAACTAATTATTATTCAAATTTTATCTAATTAATAACAATTTTTTTACGCATCTTTTGATTCTTATAACAAAATTTTCAAACCACAAAAATTGAACCTAACCAAATTGAAAAAGATTGCTTTCATTTGGTTGAGAATTTCATAAATAATTTAAACCAAACCAAATCATACTCCACTTAATTTTCTTGTTTAGTTTAAATTAATTTTAAACCAAAATCGCATAAAATTGCACCAAAAACATCCCTATTAAATTGTATTAATCTTTTTAACAAAAATAATAATTAAATTTAACCTCTTTATTTTTTGTAATTTCATGTTTTTTTTAACTTATATTATTTCAGACATAACATGTGGGTAAATACCATTCAGCAAAAAAAAAAATGTGAATAACGCAAAGAGGAATACAATAAAAAAAAATAAATTGGTTGCTAGTAAATACTAATCTTGGTGCTCGGGTAAGTAAATTCATGTTTTAAATAATATAAATCTTGCATTAGTACTTATAATAAAATAAGAATAAAACAGAAAATCTAAAAGAACAACACACTGTAATTTATCTCGGAACTTAGACCCTGTTGCTTATGTTCCACAAAAGGACCAAAACTATTGATGTTTACCATTGAGTGCATAGATTAGTTTTTTTTTTTTTTTTTTTTTTTACTGCAAGAACAAGAACACACTCTTGATGTTCCACAAGTGTGGAATAACCAATGGTCTCCCCTTTTCATATCCTTTTGCATACACTGTGTTAAACACTTCAGTTTTGTTTTTTAGAAACACTTACAGTAGTTTTGTAGTATATAATTATTTATAAATATTATTAGTTATTATTTTTTTAATAAATGGTAATTGAAAATCATTCTCACATATATGACAGTTTAATGTCTCGTGCTATGAAAAAATAGAGAGAAATAGGTAGCTTTATTTTGGCATGATTCATATTTCAGCTGGCATAACTTATAGCATTGTGTGAATAAAATAAACCCTACATAAACATGGTCCAACGTTATCTGAAAGCCCCATATAGCAGTAGATAGTGATTGAGAGGATATGCACAACCGAAACTTATAGATGAGAACAACCCAATATCAAACACAAAACCAACATTCATTTGTTGATAAAAATAAATAATACTTAATAATATATGAAGAAAACGACTAATAATTTCTATATATAAAAAACAGAACTAATAATAATTTACTTTCCTCATTATAAATTACAATATGAAGAGGGCCAGTAACATATTCTGTCAATTTTTTAACACACTCTTTTATGTAAAATTTATTAAAAATTATAAAAATATGAGTGAAACTGATTAAATAACATGCAAAAACTATAAAAAAAATATGATTTTAAATAAATTTTATTCAAAGTCAATAATAAGAAATTAGTCTGATTGGTGGAACACTCATAATATCTTACACAAGAAAAATAAATGAGTGAGTTAATATTTTTCTTGCACAATACTATAACTTAGAGAATCATCTCAATTTTTAATCCTTTTTCATTTTTATCTATCCACCGGATCCTGTTAATTATTTTCCCTCGGTTTTCCATATTTTACTTTAGCTTTAAATTAAATTTTAATATTTTTTAAAACAAACCGTTAATAGTTAAAAAAAATTATATCACAACTTAAAATAGTTTTTGTAAGTTTACAATATATACTTCATTTGTCTCATAAAAAGTAATGTAAAATAAATAAATAAGTCTTAAAATAAGTGTCATTTTATCTTTTTAATGTAATATTAATTAATTTTTCACTTATATTTTTAATAAGTACTTTAATGTAATATTAATAATATTTTCACTAATATTAGTTGCAAATATAGTTTCGTAAAATTATTAATCTCTTTTATTTATTTATTTATTTATTTATTTATTTATTTATTTTTCTTAGTTTAAATAAAAAATAAGATAACATTTATTATGTGACGAAATGAGTAATTATTTAATAAAAAAGTATATTTACTTATTACAAATTTAATTTTAACATAATTTATATAAAATATATTTATTTACTATAAATTTTTACTATATAAAAAAACATATATGATGAATAAAATACCAATGAACCAAAAAGGACACTTATAAAAGTTATAAGTGGATTCAACTGATGGCACAGCCACTTGACCAGAACAGACAGCACTGTACCGTAAGTCTTATTATCTCCGAAAACTTTTTCAGATTACAGAGAGAGAGAGAGAGGAGATGGGTAAGGGGGGAATGTCAATTGATGAACATGGAGAAGGCAAAGAAGAGAATATGGCTGCTTGGCTTGTTGGAATAAACTCTCTAAAGATTCAGCCTTTCAAGCTTCCTACTTTGGGTTTTCATTTTCAAATTCCTTAATTGATGATGATTGCAGTTACTATCCTCTAAGCTTATTTTCAAATCATTGGCTTACTTAATTCTGTGTTTTGGAAGGACCCCATGATGTCAGAGTTAGAATTAAGGCTGTTGGTATTTGTGGGAGTGATGTTCACTACCTCAAGGTAGATATTTGATAGATATCTTACTATCTGTTTAATACTTTCTCCAAAGAAAAATAAAAGGAAGAATAAAACTGAAAATTGATCCAATCCAAACTGCTTTGGATTGGATTGGATTTAAATTTTAAAGAAAACCAATTGAATGATGAATTAAGAAAATCGATGAGATTTAAGATGATTTTTCTTTTCAAAACTGATGCAATCTAATCCATGAACACCCGCATCCTATTACATCTGATTTCAATAGAAAAAAAAAAAGATGAAGTTATGTTGGAGGTGTTTGATGATCTATGTCTGTAATTAATTTGCTATTTGTATTGAGTTAAATGAGCAATCTATGATTGATTAGATGGTTAATTTTTTTTATTTCCACGTTTGGGTAAGATAAGAGGATTTGAGATCTTATTTTGGTAGGAAATTTATAGTGGAGGGGTTATTTCCTGCGTTTATGTATGTTTTCTCTAGTGAAAAGTTTCAATTTTTGTTGTTTCATTTACTTTCAGACACTGAGGTGTGCTCACTTTATAGTTAAAGAACCAATGGTTATTGGTCATGAGTGTGCTGGGATCATAGAAGAAGTTGGCAGTCAGGTAAAGAGTTTGGTGCCTGGTGACCGTGTGGCAATTGAGCCTGGGATCAGTTGCTGGCGCTGCGACCACTGCAAACAGGGTCGATATAACTTATGCGATGATATGAAGTTTTTTGCTACTCCACCAGTTCATGGTTCCCTGGCTAATCAGGTTTGAAACAATTCACAGCTTCTCAAAAAGTATTATTCTTTCAGTCATGTGCAACTGGAAGTATACTTGCCTTTTCTAAATAATAAGACTTTGAAAGAAACAATGACAAGATCAAGCCAAATCTCATGCAATTAAATACAGCATCACTTAAGAAAACTTCCTTAGAATCCTTAAAATACCCTAACTGACTTATATTCTGGACTTCAGTTTCAAAATTATATGGGAATAGGTAAGCTATCTGTTGTACAAATCATCAGTATAATTTCACAAATGCTTTTCGTTTTAGAAGTGTGTAAATTCAAACCATTTAAGAATATACATTGGATGGTTATAAAACCTGCATGAATGTACTCAGATTACAAGGATGATACGCTGGCAAGTTTGAGCACTCAAGTTTGATATTTAATGTTTAATATGATTTTCTTCGGTGTGAATATGTGACTTTTTCATTGGAAAATGTTCCGTTTGAAACTTCAAATGCTTTGATTTCTGGCCATGTGATTGGAAATGAACTTTTGCCGTATATTCTTAAGTATGAGATAATAGTTGTTTCACACAATCATAACTTATAAAATACAATATAATCATGATTTTAGGCATGATACACTTAATAACAATGCTATAGTTAGACTCAAATGTGGTGAAAACTCCAATGAAAACCCATGTTTGAGTTGCCTTTTTATCTTTACAGATAGTGCATCCTGCAGACCTATGTTTTAAGCTGCCAGACAACGTGAGCCTAGAGGAGGGAGCAATGTGTGAACCCTTAAGTGTTGGTGTTCATGCTTGTAGGAGAGCTAATATTGGACCAGAAACATATGTGTTAATCATGGGAGCAGGACCTATAGGACTTGTTACAATGCTTGCAGCTCGTGCTTTTGGGGCACCCAAGACTGTCATTGTGGATGTAGATGACCATCGTTTATCTGTTGCAAAATCTCTTGGTGCCGATGACATTGTTAAAGTCTCAACAAACATTCAGGTATTTAGAATCCTTAGTTTCCCAAAGTCTTCCATATTTTCTTCTTTACCAATAAGCATGTTGAACAATCCCATTCTGCAACACTATTTGCATCTTTAATTACAGTAATTTGCATGTATGTTTAGTGGCTGATGATGCTATGCCTGTTCACAAACCACGGTTTGATAAAAATAAATAAATAAATAATGAAACTAGTATTTTAACACAATGCTGTCAAGAGTTAGGTGTGTGATAAGCAAAACTGACAGTTCACTAGTTATCTGTTTCTGTCTCCATTCATCATTTCCTATATATTCAGTTGACATCTAGTTGTTTACATTTTATATGTTCTTTTCCTTGAAAGAACTGTTGTTTCATTACAGCTTGTTTCACTCTCCCTTCTGTACTCTGTAGTAAGTTTTTAGTGCTTGGTTTTTGTAATGTTTTTGCCATTTAAATGTGTTTGTGTTACACATTTATATATTTACTGTGCATTTCTGGGTGCTTCTATGAATACCAATCAAACCATATTTTAAATTGTTGCTTTGCAGGATGTGGCTGAAGAAGTTGTGCAGATACAGAAAGTTATGGGAGCTGGTATAGATGTTACCTTTGATTGTGCTGGTTTTGACAAAACCATGTCTACAGCACTGAGTGCTACTCAGCCAGGTGGCAAAGTTTGCCTAGTGGGAATGGGACATTCTGAAATGACTGTCCCACTCACCCCAGCTGCAGCAAGGTATTTCTTGATTTTATTAAAATAATAACTAAAAGCTTATATGCCATTTATCACAGACTATGTATGATGGACAAATACAATACGATTACTAGATACGCTGATATGATTGTTTTAAAAATATATAAGATATGATACGTGTTCGATACATATATAGATATGTAGAACAAAATCATAAAACATAATAAATATATAATTGTGATTCTGCAAATTCAAATTAAGAACATAATTCTTGGACATTGCTAAAAACAAAATAAAAATTATAAATCATTGTTCGCATAATAAGAATAGTATCAATCTCATTCCTTTCTTGGTTCATCAAGGAACAATGCTTCTATATTTCTATATTATACATGCTTCTATGTTTCAAATGTAGTGGTATTGGATTTTCATAACTTCTTTTGAAGGCTTGGAATACTTGGATACTTCACAGATACATATTGGTGATATATCCAAGTATATTGGTATCGGATACGGATACATGAAGCAATTGAAGTATTGTTGTTTCATAAGTTCCAGATAAAATAAATATATATATATATATATATATATATATATATATATTGTATATCCGTTTTAATAAGCACTTCTTCACGACACAGAACGATTTAAAAAAAGTACATGTCATATGCGTTGTTTTACTTTTGCAATTCTTAATTTTTCTTCATTCATGTAACGTTTGATAGTGTGATGGTTTATCATACATAATACAGGGAAGTTGATGTGGTTGGAGTTTTTCGCTATATGAACACATGGCCTCTTTGCCTTGAGTTTCTAAGGAGTGGAAAAATCGATGTAAAACCCCTTATAACTCACAGGTTTGGGTTCTCTCAAAAGGAAGTGGAAGAAGCCTTTGAAACAAGTGCTCGCGGTGGTAACGCCATCAAGGTCATGTTCAATCTTTAGAAGTGACTGCGACTTTATAAACTGTCTTATTTTGAACAGAGTATGTAATTTACATGTTCCTGCTCATGTTAAATACCAATGTATTGATAACTTGGGTTATGAATAAAGTGGCTTCAAGAAGGACTTGTAAAACATGTGAATGGTAACTGCAGCATCTACAGATTCAGTTATGCGGTGAAACCTTTTCTTAATACGTAAATGAGAAAACCCTCAAATTTGTTCTGTAGTCATTGAGAATTTCAATGCACAATAACAAACTCCAATACATTTATTCATGGTTTTTTTTAGGTTCTTCCAACTTTTATCTAAACATGTACTAAAACTTTTGTTGGAGATTTCTACATCACCTATCACTCACCTTACAAGTCGATTTGTAGAATTGAATTAGGTTCATAATCCACTTTCTAAGAATTTTATAACTTTATTCGTGCTTCTTCAGAAATTGTTATTATTTGTGGCCAACAATTGTCAATTCTTTGTGGGCAATAAGTGAATGTTTATTATATTACAAGAACTAATATGTCCACGTTCCAAATTTCATTAGAAAATTATGAGTAATATTGTCTTCTCCTGCACTCAAGGGTAGTGCAGTAAAAGGTTATGACATGTGAAGGCAAAACCAGTAAAACATAATTCTCTCGCTTCAATAGGGAACCGTGAATTGGTTCATGCATACCAATTCACGTGACATTTTCAAACCGGTTTGTAAAATTTAGTGAATTCATAAAAGCAATGAATCAGGAAACATCACGAGTTTGACTTTGGAACTCTTGAAGAACATAAACAGCTAAGCTTGTTAGTTGTAACAGAGAGAAAGAGAGGATTTTTTCCAAAGGATGTTGAGAATGATACTTTTAGAGAGAGAATCCACTGTCGAAATGAGAAGATTAAAAAGGATGATTTTGTGTTGTCCATGACTTGGTGTTGCTTTGCCTTCAACTACTGTATTCGTTTATTTTCATAAATCAAAGAGTAAGATGAAAGTATGCATTTCAAAGGAGCTGGTGGCCCAGCTAGTGTTGCTTTCAATAAAGTGATAAACTATTTTTTTTTAATTAAAAAGCTACTCATTTATTTTCTATAGTTTGTCCAACACTTTTCTTGATAAAACTAACCTGGATAATTGAAATTTTAAATTTAAAAAATGATAAAATCACTAAAAAAGATAAATTGACTTATGTTTTTAAAAGTAATTTTCTTGACAAGCATACCAACTATATATGCTTCCATGTACAATTACTTTGTAAGGTTATATCGTACTCGTACTATGTATTGCAAACTTCGTAACTATAGGAAAAACTATAACAAAGGTGCGGCTAAATTCAACAGGTATAGGAAAATGGAGCACGTTCATGGTAATAGAAGACTCGGTGCATAAAGGTGGGAATTGGCATTGAGGTACGAGATTTTCATGCCAGTATTATGGCAAAGAAAGATGCTCATCCAATGAATGATAGGTTGGGTTGAGTGAGTTTATCAGACAAAAGAATAACTCAAATATTGCTTAAAATTTTCTAAAGAAAATGCAAATACTAGAAAACAAAAAATTCAAAACATATAAGAAGAAAAACTTGTTACCCAAACCAAAAGTTATTAGATTTAAATAGATCAGGTCGAGTTTGACTACTAAAATTCAAACCAATATGTTTGAAACGGTTTGGATTTGCGATTACTTTGAAGTTTGAACACCCCTATTGAAGCAGGACTTGGTTGCAATAATAAAACTATTAATTACCAATTGGAAAAACCAAAAAATTAAACTAACAAAAAAAAAAAAACTAAAATACAATGCACCGACAATGGCCAGCCACAGCCAAACCATTTTGGACTGGTCCATGATGAACAACGTCCATTCTAAAAGCCATTAACCTATAAGTCATAATCACAAGTAACAAGTTATAGGCATTAATATTATCCAGTTATTTATTTACTTATTTTTAACAATTTATCCAATGGCTTTTATTAAGTGATTCATCCTCTAGACGACGTTCATGTTTAGTGCAACCCACAACAACGTGGTTGATTTAAGACGACCATTAAATGATTTTAAACCATCACAAAATACATATTTTTAACACCATTAATTTATTTAAAGAAAAGAATCAAATTGATTCAATTTTAAAACTTAGAAAATCAAATTGAAACTGAAAAAAGATAACTAAATCAAACCTAAATAATAAATTAGAGAATAATAACTAATTTAAGCTAATTATAACATGACCCCCTTTAATAGCTGCAGCAAAAGAAAACGAGATAAATCATTTATATTTCGTCAAGCTTATGATCACCAGGAAAAAAAATACAACAGACGAAAATGTAAGACCTCCCAGTCACTTGTAAAAAACAAGTAACATTTATTTGGTGGTATATATACGCATTGGAGGGGGGTAAGTAATAATGCTAAACAATGTTGTAATTCCACAAAATGTTACAAACATTAATAGGCACGCCTACTTGAGCACAGCTTTGTGCCAAGGATACTTCCACAGCTCAGATTCTAAAAGCAAGACTACTTCCGCAAACTTAAATTACACACATTGCCTTTACCTCTCTTTTTCTGCCTCTTCCCAATCCCAACGTCAGCCCGAATTCCCTTCTTGCAGCTAAAAAATTACAAAAAGGAAGACCAGAAAAAAACTAGTGAAACAATTAAATGGAACACATTGTAAGTGTCACTTTATTGGGTGGTAGTAGTTGCCTCCGCAATCCAATTCCACACTCTTACTTCACCCGTACCGTCACCGGTGAAGAATATGCCGTTAGGCCCTATCTGAATTGCTCGTACCTCTTGTTTTGTTAATATCTTGCCTCTCTCTGCAAATCTGAAGAAACGGGGCAAACAATGAATAATGAGTTCCCTCCTATTAGGCATCAGCGATATAAAAAATAATGCCACAGTGAAAATAGAGTAGTGGAGAAAACAGGAACTGTTACACTACTTGGGTAAAATATGGGTTTTCCTTATAATAATAAAAAGTTATTACAATTTCTCTTCAAATGATCAAAAGTTGCTTTATTATTTCCACACCTTCTATATGTCGCAAGTGGAATCAATAACTTGCATAACAAATCAAGCTCGTTATGTAAAACATACTAATGAAACCCAAGCCAGATTTACTGTCATATATAAACATGAGCTCTCATGAGCAAGAAACACATTCAAAAAATTCTAGTGGTTTGTATTTTGTAGTGAATCAAATGAGAGCATGAATAGGAAGTCAACTACTTACGATGGCAGATCATAGAGGCGTACAGTATTATCATTGCAAGCGCAGAGCAAAATGGGCTTGCCTTGTGAATCATGCATCCCACATAGGGTAAGTATACCCTGCACACAGATTATAACATCAGAAACTTCGTGAAAGCCATCTCACACACTTAACAATCCCCCCTAGCCACATTTCATGTGTGAATAATTACTGTTAAGAATGAATGAAGAATAGTTATATAAGAACTAAAAGATAGTACCCCCTGAAAATTATAATGCAGCAAATGAGTGCACAGAGAAATATAAAATGTGTAAATAGCTCATTGAAGTACAGATGCAGAGGATGGAAGGTATGGGCCATGTCCCCACCCTCCTAGATGTTTCCAATTACTATACATAAAATATTTACAAATATTGGACTTGCCCCCCTTTATTTCATTTTGGTGATTTGGTCCCCTTTTTCTCATAAGTAATAGATTAGGCTAAAGGATTAGACATCATGCTTCATTTTACGAAGCCCAAACAAAAATTAACCCCACTTAACAGAAGTGTTCCAAATAATTGAATACTTAACTCCAGCTGTATAGCTTCTTGAAGTTAGTGAAGTAGGAAATGCTGTCTGAGAAATTGAAAAGCCAATTGAAGGGGCAAAAAACAAAAACTAAAAGTAGTGGTAATTTCTTGTACTCTCTACTTCAAATACTAATGAATCTCCAGCTCCAAAACTTCTTTCCCTTTGGCTTATAACTTATTAGTTCAGCCCTATACAAGGTTGCTTTAAAAAAAGTTGTCATATCCAGATTTGAGTCATTTTTTATCTTGTATCTGGTTCCTATGCCTCATTATTTGGGAGTATTCAAATATTTAGAATAGTATTATCACCAAGGAATGACTTTAAAAACTAAGCTACACATCTATATGCCCCTTTCTAGTCAAGTACCTATCTGGTTGTATGCAATAGTGAGCCATTTTCATCATCAGAAACTTGAGCACATTTCTTATATTTTCTAAACCATTAGTTCAAAACAGTAGTAGCTGGATCGTTGATAGCAGAGCTAAGAATTGATTCCACACAATTATGAGAAATCGTCATTTCAAACTGGACAAGCAATATCATAAATAAAACCAAGTATCCAGGGGAAAAAGTAAAAAAATTAAATGCATACATTTTCTTCATTGTGAGTATATGTCACTTCCAAGTTTCCACTTTCAGTAGCATACCATACCTGCATAAATCAAATAAAAGTTAAACAAATAATAATTCTAGAACTTGCATATAGTCAATACATATATAACCAGTACATAGTGTGAAAACCAACCTTCACTGTTTTGTCCAATGAACAAGATAAAAGGAATTGGTCCCAGCAGAGAACAGACATCACAACAGATGTGTGCTCTGTTAGTGTCTGTAAACACTGCAAGGTTTCAAGGTTCCATACCTGAAAGACAACAACCAGTTGGAAGAAATGCACCAAATTAACAAACCAAAACCTATTAATACATTACTTAAGAGTCTAAATGAAATTGAATCAGACATTTATGGCAAAGAGCTTATAAAAACTTACTTTTATTGTATTGTCCATTGAACCAGAGTAAAGTCTATTAGCACCAACAACTAATGAAACAACACCCCGAGAATGACCTTTAAGTGATGCAGCCGGCTCAAAGCAGTTGGTAGCTACATTAAACTTCCATGCCAATATAGATCCGTCCTGCAGGAGAAGTATTTCATTTGAGATAAAAAAAATAAAGATGGTATTACAAATGTGTAGACAAGTGAGAATCTTTTCTTGTGTATTCTGTTTTCATTTCAATAATAAAAAAATACAACAGGCTTTGAAACATGTTTGGTTGAGTTTAACAAAAATATTTCCCAGGACATTAGAAGCATAAACTCATTTACTGTTTAGGAGTTAAAAGGTATCCAGCTGCCTTAATAGTTAATACCTAAAGAGTTTATACAGAGTATCACACAACCCTTCAATAACCAACATGAGATCCAAGGCATCACAGTCTCTCCCAAATAAATCCTCAATAAGTCCTCCTTAGACACAATCAATGGCCTATAGCCTAAGCCAATACATCCACCAGCAATCTGGAATATCCCACATATCCAGCTGACTGCTTGAATACCATTTTGTAACACCTCAAGCCTCAAGCCCAACTAAGCATAAGAAAAATCTTCTTAGCGAATCACATTGCCTAAAAGACTAATCTGAGTTGTTTTATTAGCTAGTAATCAGTGCTTATAAAGCATCATTCAATCCTTTACATATCCAATATTCCAACACGAGACTTGTGATATGACATAATCATTTACAATCATATCATCCTTCCTTCGTCTCCCATTCATTTCCCTTAGGGTGTGACAAATTTTCCATTTCTAATAAATATTCTGTAATTAGATAATTTTTTAAAATGAAAATAAAAAAATGATAGGTTAGCATATACTTAATGATCTAATCTTTTGATTCTTCTTATCATATAACTCTTAAATTTAAACATAAAAAATTTTCTCTCCCTTCCATTTCCCTCCAAAGCCCCACTCCCAATCATACCCCCTAGATTCTCCTAGTTATTTTTCTCCAAAAATATTTCACTTGCAAATTGTATCCATAATTTGGGCAAAGGAAAATAATCTTAAATGTTTCTCCTTTAATGTCTTTATTTCCTTATCTCAGCATTACTTATCAGCCCCAAAATGAACCTCAATATTATCATCCCAACGTAATTTCCATATATTTAGTTCCTAACAATATAAGATGCCACTCAGTAATGTTTAATCCGTATAAACACAGATGAAAATGCACTTTTTCATCTCATCCAACAGGTCCTAAGCATCACGAAGATAATCAACATTGAAATCAGGACTACTGGATCAAAAAAAAAACATGACTTTAAATAAAACAAAAACATAGTCAAAGGGGAAAGAAAATATTTACCTGTGTACCAGCAAAGAGCATATCATTATTCACAACAAGTGCATAAACTTGTCCAACAGGGCCATTTAGACTTAGCTCCAATAAATTTTGTGTGTTCCAGGCCTGCAGCACCAATATCATCAACCAAAAAGAACATTAGTTATGATGCTATGAGCAGTGGAAAGAACATACATTAGCAAAAAAACTTCACTAAAGTAGAGAGAAGTGCATTATTTTAAAATTCACAGATTACAAAATGAGAGAAAAACAAAAAGAGATGTCTATTTGTGTTCTTTCTTACCTTGACAAAATTGGGTATCCCAACAAAAACCCAGGGGCCTTCACTGATCATACAACCTACTTCACCACCGAGATTGATCACACCTACACACTGCATGAACATAGACAAACAAAAGAAATCAAAACAGAGGAGAAAAATGATGCCATTTGAAATAATTGAAAAAATAAAGAACACTACAATCATGTGTTGCACCAAAAATATCCTTGTTTCACATAAAAGTATCATGGAGAAAAGTGTCTGGCACCGATCATCAGGCATAACATAACATATGCCTATGCCAAAAAGGTTTGTTATAAACATAAACATGAGTATTGTAGTGTAAGCAACAAAAATTGGAATGTAGGAGAAGGGTTAATGCAAAATTATGGTATTTGATGAAAAAAAAAATAACAAATTAGTTGTGCTATTAAATGTATCAAGAACCACAATAACAATGCGGCGAATACGAGTTATACAATTATACGATTCAACCTAGCAATCGCACATGCAGTAATTTTATGACTGAACAAGACATGCTTCACCTAGAACAAACAAACAATCCAAATTCAAACTTAAAAGTAATAACAAAATTCTCCTGTTCCAAGCATACAAACAAAATCATTAAGCTTAATATTAGTGAAAAAAGAAAAGGTGTCTGTAACTTTAAAATTCAAACAAAAAATGCCTCTAAAAAACAAAACATGGCACAATTAATAACAACCTTTCCAGATTGGCAGTCCCAAATCCTTGCAGTCTCATCAGTGCTTCCAGTATACAGCTTATCTGAACCAGAGGGAAAGGCAATTGCACTCACAGCCTGTTCATTCAACAAAACCACAATTCATCCAGTCAACTCCAATCACCAGACACACACACTCTCTTGTAAACATGCTATCAAATATCAATTTTCACAGAAAGTAACATTAACACAAACCCAGATCACACATCACACTTAGCCCTATACAACATTTAAAACCCGACTAGAATTAAAAACATACACACATCATAAAATTCAATGGTAAGTAACTTACCAGCACAGGTTTAAAATGTTTCAAGAAAACAGGCCGCAACCACTATTTCTGCCACATCACCAAGGCTTTTGTAGAAACCGCAACCACAATTGTGGTCACATTTGTCCACAATTTCCCACAACATCAAGGATCACAACAAAATTGCGACCACAACCGTAATTTAAAACCTTTCACTATCAAGCAGAGTCTATAATATAGAATGCAGTTCCTCCATCAAAGTAGGCAAATCACTTTATTATGAAGTACAATCAACTGTCAATATCAAAAGTACCTAATTTCCGTAATTGATGAGCAAATCAACAGTCAACATTACACATACGTGCGTAACAAATCAATATCAACCATTGATTTTCTCATTTACAATTGATTCAGATTAATTACTTTACCGTTACTCATTAGTGGCTTCAGATCCTACACTATATACTAACACAATTATCCACTAAAACCTTGTTTATTTTGTTACCTTCTGATGCCCTTCAAGCTGGGTCAGCAAAGAAAACCCATCCCCCACACTCCAAGAGTGAAGGAACTTACACCTCTCTCCATAACTACAACTCCCCTGAATCCAATAATTACAAACTTTCTCGGCCTTCACCACCACCCCTCTACCGGCACCACCACCACCACCGCGGCCCCCACCGCGGCCCCAAGTGTTGTTGAAATTGGGGCTGCGGCGTGGGCCGGAGAAGCCTGAATTGTCGTACGTCCGCTTCGAGGAGGCGCCGTTGGGCTGGTGCGAATTCGCCGGCGATTCGCTGTGCAGGAAGGGGCACGGGTAGCGGTTGCACTTCCCCGCTTGCCAGTGGAAGCACACTTTCTGGTGCTTCGCGTCCCCACCGAGGCGGTTGTACACGCGCTTGTTGCCACCGTCCACGTCCATGATCGAAACAGAGAGTGTGTGTGATCGAGTGAATAGGGATTGAGGGAATTGGGCGTTTGATATTTGAACGAGTATTTATTCTTTAGCTTTGGGTGGGATTGGAAGAGGAAAAAGGAATCGAGGGTTGCGATTGATTCGGGAATTGAGAAGAAGGGGAGGGAGGGGAATGTATATTTGTGATCATCAAGGAGGGGAATGAAGTGGGAGTTCGTGGAAATGAAATGAGAAACCCTAATTGATTGTGAGATTAGGGATTAGGGATTAGGGATTAGGGTTCGTGAGAAAGAGAGTGAAGTGATGAATTGAATCGGGAAACAGAGTTTGGGAACTACACATAAGCCGTGAGAGTGAGGTCTGTGGAAACGTGGTGGAATTACGGAACTGTCCTGATTGAGCATGCCAAAAACATTTCTGTCACTATATCAGAGTATGTGTATGACTTTTTCTTTTCTTTTTTGTTATATTTGTGTGAAATATGATTTGTTAATGATTTATAGTAAATATTGGAAAAAAGAATATTCAAGTATGAATATATTGTTTTATTATTTATTTAATTGGAAGATTTTAAAGTAAATGTTTGTTTTTGTGGAATACACTGAATGGAGTTAAAAATTTCTAAATCATAAAATTAGTATTTAAATTTTATTAATTTTACCCAACCTTAACACAAGTCCTTCCACTTCCATTCTTTATCATGTTTTTTTTATTTGTGTTTTTTTTTTTTGAGTCTGAGACTATACTATAAGTGTCTTTCAATTCATTGAATCAAATATTAATTTTATTGACGATTGGTAATTATTATTGATTTAAGAAAATTTCCCATATGATAATGGATTAGTGTGTTTCTCTTCTTCTTTATATTCTTGCTTCCTGAATTGAAGGTGCATACAACATAGTGAGTTTGCTTCTTGCTTATTCTTTGGGTGCTTCTTGTTCAATTTGGCAAATACATATCCGTAATACATACAAGAAGTATTCGTTTTGATATGAAAATACAAATCATTGATATCACCCAAAATGACAAATGTAATAATGGACATAAAATGTTTTTTTAATTGTACAATGTATTTTTCATATATTCAAAAAAAAAATAAAGAAACAAACAAAAATAATATGGTGGATAATCTTAATATTTCTGATAATAATCCGCACACCTTTCTTAAGAATGTCATGATAGGAAGTTATTATGTAATTTCATCCTTTTGCTTATGAAAAAATAGCTAATTGTTGTAAATTAAATTTAAATTTATCCTCCCAATAAAAAAAAGTTAAATTTATCCTAGAAAGAAGTTAAATTATTATCACCATGTACCTTAAGAATGGCATGACAATCAATTATTATGTATTATCCATACAGGTTTAAGGTTTTGTTAAGAAGGAGACAATTAACTAAAACATTTTTAAAATTATTTTTTACAAAACATTGGGAAAATTTAAATAAATAATATAAATTAAATAAATAATTAAAAATAGGGAGTTGTTTTGAAAAAAAATTGAAATTTGGGGCTGTTGAACACGCCCAAATTAGGCGTGTTTGGGTGAGTGAATTCTATTTAAACAGCCTCCAAATAAGCAGCCTCCAGATGCATTGGTTGAGTGAATTCTTGTTTGGGTTCATTTCTTCAGATAGCGAGTTCTTGTTTAAGCGTCCTTTAAGTGTCTGTATTGAGTTATTGGTTGAGTGAATTTTTGTTTTTGTTGGCGGCAAGATATGAGTTCAGGTAGTGAGAGTGTTCGTGTTATGTTATTTTTAATGGAAGGAAAGTTAGAGGACGACGGAGTGTTATTTTTGAAGGGGACAACAGGCTGACACGTATCAATCGAAGATCAACAGTGAGTGAATTGCATGAGAAGGTACGCTACAAATTAGGTCTAAAAGACAACCAACGTATCACTTTGGTGACAGCAAGATTATGGCAACACCATCATTATACGGGGAGTCAACTGTTGGATGATGAAGACAAAGAAATTGTAATAGACCAATTTTTGAAGAAGTCAACGAATGATTTGTTAGAATTATACGTGTATTATATCGCAGTGTAGGATGTTGCTTTACCCTTACCCATGAGGTCAGTCGCTTTTAATTCTGCACATAATGAAGCATCATATACTGCTCCAGGTGTAACGTGTCTGAGGAAGCTAAACATGACCCAACTTGGGTTATGGCTGACGATGATGAAAATATCGCAATGTAAGATCGTCTTCTTGAGTAGGATGCTAGTGCGTCGGATAATGATGAGGATGCTAGTGTGCATGCGACTGAATTCCAAAATGAAACTGATGTGGGGTCGTCTCAAATCCGTCATCATGCCGACGTTGGATCTACTCAACCAGAACAACCTGTCAAAGGTATGTTACATTGCTTTAATGAGTGAAAATGTAGTCATATATGTGTAGTTGTATATTATAGTATAGTATTTTATTTGCCTGATATGTTTAGGTGTTGAGGTCATTCTTTTTTGGAATGGAATTCCATATTACACATATATTGATTGGAATCATCCAAACGAAGAAGAATCTTTTATCGGTTCTGCTTCGGGTTTGGGTTTAGGTTCAGTGCAAGGTCCATGGTAGTTAGGGGACGATTTGTTTGTTAAACAGGAATTTGCATCCAAAATGGACGCACAAATTGCAATTAAGCGAAACCTCATGAAGGAGCATCAAGAAGCAACTGTGGTTGAGAGAAAGCCTAACAAGTTAAGCATGAAGTGTATTCGAAACAACCTCTTGGAGGGTTAGGGTAATCAAACCAACGTACGGTGAGAAGTGAGTTGTTTCAAGATGGGGTGGAAAACACAATTGCCTGAATGATCATATTACACAGGGTCACAAACAGCTTGATGTTGATGTTATTGCTGCACTTGTAGTAGGTATGTTTTTATTAAATTTGCTCAATAAGGTGTTTGGGTTTAGGGTTAGGGTGTTTGGTTATGGTGTTTAGGGTTTATGGTTAAGGTGTTTAGGGTTTATGATTAGGGTTTTTAGTGTGTTAGGGTTAGGGTGTTTAGTGTTTAGTGGTTAGGGTTAGGGTGTGAATTATTAAGGGTTAAGGTGTTTAGTGTTTAGGGGTTTAGGGGTTAAGGTGTTTAGTGGTGAGGGTTAGGGTGTGAATTATTAGTGGTTAGGGTGTTTAGTGTTTAGGGGTTAGGGTGTTTAGTGTTTAGGCTTAGGGTATTTAGGATTTAGGGTTTAGGGTTATGGTGTTTAGTGTTTAGGGGTAGGGTGTTTATGGTTAGGGTGTTTAGTGTTTAGTGGTTTAGGGGTTAGGGTGTTTGCTTTATGGTGTTTAGGGTTCACTTGTAGTAGGTATGTTTTTATTAAATTTGCTCAATATGAAAAATATTGTTTTTAAAGGTATGTTGTTAATGTCAATGTTACCATTTCATTGTTAGGAATGGTTAAGGAGGAACCGTCTATGTCAGTTGCATTGATTCAGGAGATGATCACCAATACGTATGGATTTAAAGTTTCATATGGAAAGACCTGGTATGCAAAGCAGAATGCAATGACAATGATTTATGGGGATTGGGAAGAATCTTATGCATTTTTGCCGAGGTGGTGCAACTACATGCTTCGTTTTTCATCAGGTTCTTTTTATGATATTCAAACAAATGCTTATTTTGTGGCAAATTGACTGGTATGGACAAAACGTGTGTTTCATCACATGTTTTGGACTTTTAGGCAGTGTTGCAAGGCTTTTAAATTTTGCAAACTCATCATTCAAATTGATGGGACTCATTTATATGGCTAGTATAAAGGAAAATTGTTGATTGCCACGAGTCAAGATGGAAATAATGAGTCTCTGCCACTGGCATTTGCCATTGTTGAGGGGTAGACATTGGAAGCTTGGGAATACTTCATTGTTAACATTTGCTTCCATGTTACCCAAATGCAAAATATATGTCTTATTTCAGATCGGCACCGGAGCATAATATCTGCTATAGAGAATCATGCCGGTTGGCAACCACCTTTGGCGCATCATGTGTTTTGCCTTCGTCATATTGTCAGTAATTTTAATCAAAGATTCAAGAGTGCAAGATTGAAGAAGACCCTCATGACTTTAGGTATGTTAACAACTATGTTGAATACATTAAGCTGAGACAAATTTGTAAACCGAATAGTGTTAATGTTATTATTATTCTACAGGTTATACTCTCAGTATGGTTGATTTTGACACCACGTTTGCATGATTTCGTGATACCAGTCCTGAGGTTGCTGAATGGATTGACAGCATCCCTAAGGAAAAATGGACACGTGCATATGATGTGGAGGGGAGAAGATACGGCCATATGACAACAAACTTCTCTGAATCAGCGAACAAGGTGTTCAAGGGAGCAAGGAACATGGTAATCACTGCTCTTGTGAAGCACATGTACACCCGATTGGTTCAATATTTTGTAAGTAGGGGTCAGGCGGCTGTTTCATAGCTTAACCATTCCCAACGGCATTGCAAAAATGTGGTTGATGCTATGAGGCATAATCATACCCTTGTTACAGGCCACCATGTAGGCATGTATAATGTTGAGCAAACATTAGGCGGAGGAGGGCTGGGATACGTCATATTCAGTCAACCTTGCAAAGCGTTCTTGTTAGTGTAGCAAGTTTAAGGCCTTCAAATACGCATGTAGTCACACTGCAGCTACTGCTTTACATGTTCGCCAAAATCCTTACCAATTTGTGGATGATGTCTTGCTCGTAAGCAACTTGGTTCAGGCTTATTCATTGCCATGGCAGCCAATCGGTAATGAACGTGCTATTCCACCAAGTGAAGGTTCAGTTGTCATACCTGGCAGGAACATGTTGTGTGCAAAGGGTCATTCAAGGTCCACCAGAATACGTAACGAGATGGACGAAGTGGAAACATTTCCAAGACATGTCAAATACGAAATTTGCAAGCAGGTTGGAAATAATCGGCGAAATTGTCCTACTCGTGGTGGTACTTCATGAATTTGTAATTATTTTTTTTAATTAATGTGATGTTAATGAATTTGATTTATAAAAATGTTGTCTAACCCCTATATTTGGTTGGAAGAGGTTATATTACTCATCATGTTTTGCATGTGATTAGATGTAGGACGATCACGTTTTCGAAATGGATAACCTTAAACCGTAAATCATGAACCCTAAACCAATCACACTAAACACCAAATCAATACAATTTTGTTAGGCGGGTCCATGCACCTCACAACGCTTATAATTTTGCTATCTTTCTGAAGAATAATGAACTTGACAATGTAAGCAATACCAGTTATCCGAAATTATCCTATAATGATAATGTAAAAAAATTGTACTATAAACATTCGATATTTTGGGCTTGGCTTATTTAGTTGAACTAATCGGTCCTATTATGCCTATGCATCTCCCTCTCCCTCACCAGTCACCATTTCCACACCACATGGCCACCTTGGATAAAAGTAATAAAGTTAGTGTAATGCTACTTTAAGTATAGTTATTAATTAGGTTTTAATAGAATAACCAGTTATCCGAAATAATAATGTGACAATAAAAATGACATACTAAGTAAGTAGAGAGAGTGTGGAATACAAAAGACTGAAGAGGAAGAAGGACGCAATTGTGTCGCCTGAGTGACAGTGAGTGGACTGAGTGGTGTGATTGATGAAAACACGCCCAAATAGGACCCGACTAAACATGCCTAAATAGGGTGTGACTAAACGCGCCTAACAAATAGAGTGTGACTGAACACGCCCAAATAGGGCGTGACTAAACGCGCCTAACAAATAGAGCGTGACTGAACACGCCCAAATAGGACGTGACTAAACACGCCTAACAAATAGAGCGTGATTGAACACGCCGAAATCAGACGTGACTAGACACACCTAAATTTGGGCGTCGCTCACCCTTATATAAGGCATACACTCCCACTCCCACATAACATGCTTCCGCAATTGAAATTCAATCTGAATACTATGATATTATTAGGAGAAACAAGCAGTCAGACCATTGGTAACTCGAAATCAACATTCAATTTTCCAAATGGATCAATGAAACACATTGAAAAAGGCATTTCTTTTCAATGCCCTACTCCAATACCAATGCAAGTTCCTAATGAGTTTTCTTTCCAGACACTTAAGAGTAGGATGCACGACACCCTTCTGCTAGCCAGTGACCACTTTATTGATGAAATCTACTACCGACAACCATCCCTACATGCAGGTCAGGAATATTTTTTCATTCTCTGCAACTCACAAATGATGATGATGTTTGCACAATGTTAATGTGCAATGACCAAAGGTCAAGTGTTGGCCCTATAGAAATATTATGCACCACCAACAAAACACCCGATGATATACTCAACCTACTTGGATCCATCACCGTCCCTACACATGATGCAATGCTATATTACAACAGCAAGTAGAACATAACACGGCAAGGCGATTTTGTGGGTTATTCCTTCACTGGAACAAACCCAATAAGGTTTGAAATTCCTTCAGGATGCAACATTGAAACACTAAAGGATGTCATAAAGCAAGTTGCGCCTGTAGGGATTCCCCCTTATGGAATTCAAAACTCACAGCTGGTAAGGAAATTATTTTTCCGAAAGCCAGCCCATGCAAAATATTCGGACTACACAATCGAATATCTTATAATAGAGTTGACTAGCGATGAAGACATGTTTAAGTTGTCAGCAGAATCCAACTATTGGAAACCTTATGGTCCAATAGAGATTTTAGCTATTTTTAACAAACTAGTTACCCAAATGGAATGAGACATGGTTATAATGTTGACTGGAATGATTCATTGTGTTAAGTAGTGTTTACGAAGTTTGGTTATGTTCAATTGTCATTGTCATTTAAAATGTCGGTTACGTTATTGATCGTTTGGATTGTTGCCTCTATTATGAATTATTGTTTTTTCACCGCGTTACTGATTGTCAATATGTCGACTAATTAAAATAACTGATACAAAAAATAGTTCGAAACAAATGTAAATTAACAAATATAATGTATTACAAACTAATCAATTCAAAACACAAACGGCGAAAAAACACTAAGACTCCAGTGGCCACTGATAATGACGCGCCTGACAATCAAGTAGCCTCCGTCTACGAGGTCGCGGGGAAGGGTCTGGCTGAGAAGGGTCTAGCTGAGAAGGGCCTTGCTGAGAAGGGTGTGGCTAAGAAGGGCCTGCCCCATAAGGGTCTATATATTGAGGTGGACATGGAGTGGCCTGCTCTGAATATGAGGGCTGGGGATACTCATCCGCTGCGGTGGAATATGATATATCTGATGGCCAACCACCACAACCTGCAACAGAATAATCAAGCTGAGAGATCATCTCGTCAATGTCGGCACCAGTCCACTCAGTAGGACCTATGTCACTACTTGCCCCAACATCCGCTAATGCCATCGCCATTGTAGTGGCCACATATACAGGTTGGGTCTGGGAGTCAGCCGGTGGAGGCATATGACTCTGCAAACTGCATCCCCCGTACCCCATGTCTCCCTGCTGACTAGACTCGTAATATACGAGCTGACTGCCATACGTTGATGCTACATATGGAGGCCTAAAATAACCCGAAGTACGAGGCCTGATAGCTATAATGGGCTCAGAAACATGATGCATATGTTTCCGTTGACGCTCTAGCACGTGTCCCTCCTGTCTTCGACGGCCAATGACAACAGACACTTATGGCTCCTCCTGAAGTTAGGTTTTTAGTGCATGTGGCCCTGCCTCCTTCAGTCGACAACTCTCTCTGAAGATAGACATTATGCGACCGACTTCCTGCTGCGCCAACTCACGACTGTAACCCGACCACTGATCATGACTAAGAGCGAAGTACAACATCTCCAGCCCATCAATCTATAAATTAAGATATATAAACATTAGTGTGAATCATGTGTTCTATCATAATAAAGATAAATAGACAAATTATAATGTCAGCAAAACTTACACCACGTCCAGTCTTGGCAGCCATCTTCGAGATGTACCGCTTCCCATTTTCCTTGTGTCAAACCATGTACTCATGATTTGGTGACATGAAGCCCTGAACCAGAGGGGGAAGGTCGATGTGCTGGTCCTGAACCTCCTAGCGTCTAATTAACTGTCTCAGCTTACGGACCCAATTATTTTCTTGTTTACTGTGCAAGGAAAGGTCGTGCACACCCTTCAGCTTCCTGGGATTACATGGGATTGGTTGATCCCTCCCAAATTGGTGCATGCATCTGTCCGGCTGCAAATACTCCACGGTGTGGAAGCATATAACAAGAGTAGTTGTCATCCACAACAGTCGCTGCTGCTCAGATGCACCAAGAAAGTCGTAATCTCGATATGGTTGCCAAACCACCTGCATAGACCAAATAAACACAATTATGTAATAACATGAAGCACGAATGCACAGTTATGAACACTTACAAATAACTAAACGTACCTCATCCCGACTGAGGGATTCCAATCTCATCATATACCAGAGCAGCTCGTGTGCTTGAAACTGGCCTAAAGCATTAAACCTTATTTCAAAATAATTGGCATTAGTATACTATGAGACTGCATTACAAAAATTGTTAAAAAAACCAAATATACTAAAACATACCGGTGTCTATAATGCCACTCCGAGTGAGTAGGAAGTGGAATGGCTGGAGTAATGGGTGGGAATCTCAGCCACGCCCACACCTGAAGCAGCATGTGACACCCACCAATGTCACTTCTATTTGGATCTGTGCACTCGCACATTTGTCTAAACAAATGTGCAAGGACTGCAAAGCCCCGACTATATCCTTCAATCTCCTCAAAGTCCCCAGCAAGCAATGGGACGTAATGCGCCGCGACCATGCTCCCCCCTGATTTGTCGCTTAGCAGCCATGATCCAAGAAGTCGCGCAATGCGCGCCTTCGTAAAGTGCATCACAACAATCAAATCGGGCTGAACCTCACCCCAGTGCGCAAAATGTCTATCTAAGAAAGATAAGCACAAATATCCACCTTTAAGCTCGGTGTCTGGCTGAGGTTCATGACCAAAAGCCTCCTCAACGACGATCTCCCATTCGGCCAAGGTGACTCCTGTTAAGACTTTGCCCTTAGTGGGCAAACCTAAAATACCAGCCACTTATACGAGGTAGGGATAACATGTGTCGTCGGATTCATGGGCTCACCCTCATGATCGGATACAGAGCGTGAAGAATCACTCAAAGATAAGTCAGTCATCTAACAAGTATCTTAATATAAAAAAATGAAAAATAAAATTAAAAATAATTTAACTTCGATTGACAACACATTACAAATAATTAGGCATATCAAATTAATTAAACCTAATGTACATAACTATCAATCCTAAACCCTAAATCATAAACACTCAAACAAAAACCCTAACGCTAACACTGTAAACACAAAACCCTTAACAAAATCCTCTAACAACATAAAGCAAACACCCTAAACCCTTTACCAAATCCTCATATCCAATGAACACCGCTGAGACTTAACCTTACGTGCCATTCAACATGGAGCCATCAACCATAAACCATACACCCTAACCCTTAACCCTAAACCCATATACCGAATTAACTAAACAATTAACCTAACCAACATCAACACCCTAACCCTAAACACTAAACACCCTAACTCCTAAACCACTAAACACTAAACACCTTAACCCTAAACAATACACACCATAACCCTAAACCATAAACATCCTAACCCTAAACACTAAACACCCTAACCCCTAATAATTCACACCATAACCCTAACCACTAAACACTAAACACCATAACCCTAAACACACTAACCCTGAACCCTAAACACCCTAACCCTAAAACCTAGACACCCTAACCCTAAACACTAGACACCCTGACCCCTGACCCCTAAACACTAAACACCCTAACCCCTAATAATTCACACCCTAACCCTAACCACTAAACACCTTAACCCTAAACACTAGACACACTAACCCTAAACACTAGACACCATAACCCTAAACCCTACACACCCTAACCCTAAACCCTACAGACCCTAACCCTAAACACTAAACACCCTAACCCCTAATAATTCACACCCTAACCTAACCACTAAACACTAAACACCCTAGCATGTACGAACCTAACAATTTTCTTACTAATATGTACGAACCTAACATTTTAGTAACCTAATAAATTTTCTATGAACCTAACAATTTTCTACAAACCTAACATGTATGTCACTAACATGTGCACCCTAACAATGTTCTACGAACATAAAATGTACGACGCTAACAATTCAATAATATAACATGCTAAATGATAAAATTCACTTACTTGTTGGCAGAGCTTCGATGCAAAAAAAAAAAAATACTCAAACTCCATAGCGAACCGTAAAAAGCTTTTGCACAAAAAAGGACAAATAGTGAGAATGGTAAAAAGTGATTTTTTTTGCCTTATATAGCACCCAAACACGCCTAAATTAGGCGTGTTCAACTGCCCCAAATTTCAAATTTTTTTCAAAGCAACCCCCTATTTTTAATTATTTATTTAATTTGTCTTGTTTATTTAAATTTTCCCAAAACATTGTTTTTGATATTTATATCTTAAAGACAAAACAAGACTCCTAATTATTTTAATAGATGCAAATAAATATAAATAATAAAGTTGCATCTAATATGTTATTAGATCATGATCAATCTCTATACGTTTGAAGTTTTCAAATGATACACTCATAAGACAATCTGATATAACATTTAAGTAGTGTATTTAAAACATTCATTTAATACTCTATGTCTAAGATTCTTTCATGCAGAAAACATTTTCTTAGGATCTGCCAAAGTCCTATAAAGAATAAATGAAGCCCACAGACTTAAAGAGGTTGATCATCATCAAAAGGCGCACTCTCTTGTTGCAGACATACTATGATGAAAGAAGTGACTTCCCTGATGAATTACAAGACACGATATCCTATCAGCATGGTCTTTGAGTGAAAATCCAATCGTTGAGAGACAACATTTTCTTAGAGATGAAGGCTATATAAAAGAAGCTTTGAAGAAAAAAGAGACAAATTAATCTACACAAATCATTCTTTCATTATTTTTTGTAAAGCTTTTTGTAAATTTTTGTGATACAAAGCTCTCAAAATACCTTGTATATCTTGAGAGAAAAGACTAAAAGTGTTAAGTGTTATATCCGTCTATTAGACGATCATACTTTAGTCAGTGAGCAATCTTCCAACAAATCTTGTCTTGTTAATTTTTTTAGAGTCAGCAGTGACTTAGGAGGACAAGGAATACTAGGATTTAAGTTAAGCTTGGAATAGAGTTTGCAAATGTAAGAGCCAGTATAAATTCTTTATGCGTTTTCTTGTTTAACCGACAAAGAATTTTCAATGTTTTTATATCTTACTTCTCCTTTTGTTTTGTTCTCATTATCTGAATCTATGACAATAAACGTATTTTTCAGTTTTAAGAAAAAATCAAACCTACTTGTAGCAAAATAAACTACTAGCTTCAATAATGACTTTCTTTTTCCCTTTGTTTTGAGTAGTTAAGGGTGTCTTACTCTTACCTACATTTGTGGAAGGTTGGACTTCTTGTACTTCCTCTTCAATAGTGTTATCTTTGTATGCATCTTCTAGCTCAACCCTCTTAATTTTGTCCTTGATTTCCTTAATTAGTTGTTGCATTTGGTGACAATATCATGAGAGACTTTTTAGCAAGAAGCTATTTCACCTGGTATGCCTGCAAGATGTAGTTTCATTCTGTATATGTCACCTCTTCTAAAAGACTTAACACAATGCATACAAGTGTACACAACTACACATAGTTTTTCCCTCTTTTTGTATATGTAAAATGCTCCCACACAGGATCAAATTTCCCAAGAACTACACAAGAATCTCCTATAGATTGCTTTTCTGATGACAGATTATTGGGGTTATTATCAACTGAAGGAGTATTCATGCTTGGGTCCTACACCACAATGAGCACATTCAGAAATTCCAAATACCAAATCCAAATACATTTAGAAATCTAAAAAGTAAATAGTAAATACATTCAGAAAATAAAAAATTGTAAATTATGTATTTCAAACACATTCAGAAATCATTTAAAGGAGTTAAAATCTAAAATTTGAGCAAAAACAAGAGGGAAGAGGATTTTATTTCATGTTTTATGTAGCAAAAACAGCCATTGTATTCTAAATAGCAAAAGGATTTTATTTCATGCTTTTTGTAGAGTCAGACACTAATGTGGCATTATTCTGGATCTCATTTTGTTTTTAACTTTTTGCTCAGGCTCAAACACATTCCAAGTATAAAATCTAAAATTCTAAAAACCATTAGAAATCTAAAATTCTAAATAAATTCAGAAAATCAATTATAAATAAAATTCTAAAAGTACTATTAAAAATTTCAGAAATTCCCAGTTTTAACTGAATTATGAATTATCTCTCACAAGTCCCACCTCTTTTCTTTTTAGAGCAAATTAAAGTTGGTGTCTCTTTTTATTAAATCCTAAAAGTTTTTAATCAACCTAAATTACTAAATCCTAGATTAAGATGTGTGTGGTGTGGCTTTCATATTTTCCTAAACTAAAGAAGAAGAAAATAATGAGCCAACAATTATGGATACATAATAGTGGATGACATGTGAGAAATACTCGCAGGTTTGATTAAATTTGTAATGGTATTCTAGAAATCTTTATTGGCAATATACTGAAATATGAGAAATACACGTATTTTACGGAACTAAAAATATATGAATCTTATAATATTGAAGTTTATTTACAACTATATGAGCTTAAGTACTGTCATAGATTTGTTTTCCTCTCCTATTGTTTCTTTGTTGATAATCTGAGATTATTATGATCGCTGGTAGATAATCTTCATAGCAGCACCATTGCATTAACTTGTGGCTTATTTGCATATACTATCCTTATTAACAGGATATAATGCTTAAATTAAAGATTTTTCGAATAATCTTTAGTTGAATATATTTTAACTTATTTGGAGTTTATTTCTTTCATTAAAAAAAATAGTTTTGACAAAATCTTTGTTGACTATTGCCTATTTTTTGAGTTGATTATAGAGTAGTAACTTAACTACAAACTTTCCAAACAAAAAAAGAAGGATAGGGATCTGATTTTTAAATTGCTAATTTGTTTAATACTCCATTGATCTAAAAATGAACACTGGCATCTTCTCATAGAGGGAACAACAAGTTATGAAGGACGATTTCATAGGGATTGAAAACGCAAACTAGCTAGGGAGTATTCTACATAAGACAATGGATTTGGTTATGAAGGACTATTACACACACAGGGGGGTGAAAGCTCTTTCTCTGCAATTGGGTTAAACAAAGATGACATAGTTGCTTTGCTTTGGCTACCTACCCTTGCTATCATTGTTTCTTGTATCAATTAAGGTAAAAAGGTAAAATTGACAAAAAGAAAGCCCTTATTCACAAAGCACCCTGAAGAGATTCATGATAGAACAACAAAATACCTAGTCTTGTTGAGACATGATGTCATGCTCGGCTCATCTTCCTTGAAGTTGTCATGTTGCCAGAGAGGGAAACACCATGCCGTCGGAGAGTGAGGTGCTGCCACAGTGTTCATTCTCGACTAGTAAGGCGGTGAGAGAGATCCCAAACCAGAGAGCATGAAACTCTGAAAATAAAAAGGGCTTATTGGCTTAATGTGCAACCAGCGATAAAAGACGTTTTCTTTCTTTCTTTCTTTTTAAACCAAAACGACATCGTTTTGAAATTTTTTTTTAAAATACAATTTTAAGTGAAAATCGGTAAAACCGATTAACCCACCAGGTTTTGCTGATTTTCAACCAGTTTAATGATTGTTTAACTGGTTTAAGGACATCCTGATTTCTAGGCAGCTTTGGATCAGACACGTGATTGGTTCCCGATCAAACTGGCCGGTCCAGGTTTCAAAACCATGGTTTATATAAAAGTGGAAAGGTAAATGATAATTGCTATGCATACGTAATTTGTACATTTAAATCACATACCAATTATCTACTTTATTCTCTTTTAACTCTTCTTTTGTGATTAAAACGTTAGGAATTTAGTTTTATCTGAATTTTTATCAAGTAGATGCTAAAATTAGTTTATTTACCGTGTTTTGATTGTATTTTTTTTTTTGTAGAAATAACACAGCAGAAGACCTGGAAGATAGTTGAAGAACTAGAGCAGCGCGCTCAGCATGACAGACCCACTTAGCGCAAGAAGCCAATTTGGAAGCCAGTAGTCATGTGCATGCGCGCTAAACGCACATCTAGCAGCTTAGCGCGTGGCCTCTTCAGCTAGTTGGACTTTGCATGTGCGCTTAGAGTGCACTTGCACGCTTAGCGCACAACTAATGTCGAAAAACATGATTGTGCTGCATTTTGAAGATAAAAAGGGGGAAACACTATGCTATTATCAAGAGTTAGAGGAGAAAGTTAGGGCACGAAGAAGAGGGAAAAACCCATTCACTTGGAGCTTCCTTCCTACTATTTTCTTCCATCTTTTTTCATTCTCTTCCACTTCTCTTATTTCTTTTTGTAATTTGTGAGTCTCTCATGACAATGAGAAACTAAATCACCCATTGTTGGGAGCTCAGCAACCAAACATTCTTGATGTAATGATTCTCACTATCTATTTAATGTTATTTTGATATTATTGTTTCTTTTCTGAGTTTATTGTCATGTTTATGGCTTGATCATCCATGCACATGTAGTATTATAGGGTTTATGCATTGGGAAATGTTTACATCCTAAGAACCTAAAAAGAACATCAAGGTAATCCATATCTAGGGATAGAATGGTATTATTTAGCCTGAAGTATGCATCTTTACTTTTAATACAAAGTATTTGACGCAACTCTTAACGAATTAGGAGTGAAATTAGGTAATTTAGACTCTTCCGCGTGAGGAATCATGGTTATAGTAGGTTAAGGGATGAAGGTAATATGTGAAATAATGTTAAATGACAAAAAATATTTAATATTGCATCAAGAGTAGTTTCAGTAAGCTGAGCCCCCAACATGTTCCATAATTCTACACTCTCACCTCTCTGAGTGTTTGTGTTTTCTCTCTTGCACATGTTCTGTTTCGTATTTTAATTTACGTTGAATTTACAACATGCATCATTACTTCAAAAATATCAAATTTAGCTCATCATTTGCTTAAAATTAGACATATACAAGCTATAAGTACAGTCAAAGTCCCTATGGACTCGATACTCTGATTTACCGTTTTAATTCTACTTGGATGAATTTGTGCACTTTCCAAGGAGTTAACAATTTTCGGCGTTGTTGACGGGGACTTTATTCCTTGTACTCAATAGTTTGCATATCCTAATTTTAAGCATTCATTCTTTATTCCTCACAATCACAAATATAAAACAACTATATGCATATCCTGATTCAGAACAAACAGATGCAACATGATATTAGGCTACAATGAATGCACATTAAGGCCAAGACCACATGCCAAAATGACTCAGACTCCAATCACATAGAAGCAAGGAACACAGACAACTGGAATATTACAGGAAGTAGGAATGTGCATTGCAACATCAAATAAGAAAAACAAAGCATGGACAAAGGTATCAATTACAACATCTTGAACTATAAAGAATACAATAGAGGCTTCAATACATGGACATGTTAAAGAGTTTGTGTCTATTAATCCTACACTTGTCCACATATCCATACACTAGAGTTCAAATGAATTAAAACGTAATTTAAAAATTAAAAACTATAAAAAATGAATTCCATGGTTGCTCCACTGTGCAAGAATGCCCTTAGAAACTTGGAGATGGAAATTGGGCACTGGGAGATGGAAATTGGGCTTCACAGTTGCTTATGCAGGCCTCTAGCCTCCAATATGAACTCCTGAATAATAAAGGCAAATATTTTAACATCAACATACCAAAAGCCGTGATTTCAGAAATTACTCAGATTACAGAAATCTACAACGCAATATACATCAGATTTCAGAAATCAACTTGTCTAAGATGGAAGCCGTAGTCATGCGTGTGTGATGACAGAGTGTAACAACCCGCCTCGTCACTACGATATCACTAGCTCTAATCGTGCAATTACAAATTTTCAATGCAACTCCATTAATTTGATTATGAAAATGGTAGTAAATTTTTCGCATTGACACACTTATCATACAACTAATAAATACATAAGTGAATACATATGTATGTATATTTGAAACATTACATATTATTCACATGTCAGGACATAATTTAGTTGTATCTACAAGTACTTACGCTGGAATTTACATGTCCAACAAAAAGAAAATCAAGAGACCAGCTAAGAAAAAGTTGACTATCAAAACCCGACTTTTTTCCAAAAAGAATTCCAACATCATCACATCAGTTTGGCGGCTCCAACAAAAAGGATCTCCTCTAAGGTCACCTATTGCTACTCATCTGCTCCCACGAACAAAGGTTCGCGATCATCACAAGTACTAACCACACAATACAAAATTTCAAGGGTGAGTTTATTATACAAAACCAATAAGCATCAGATAATAATAATTAGAAAGGAAACAACAATAACAACCACAATCATTCTCAATAATCCATCAGTTCAATACACACTCAACAAATCAGTCATCCACTTCATTTCACAAATTAAAACAATTATGCTCAGAATGATGCACACCTGTATATTCACTCTCACCATGCAATGTGGTACCATATTCATAGAAATAGCCTCTCTCAGGAAAATGATTCAGTCGTTTATCAGGGTTACCCTATCGTGCATTGGCCATTCCCCCATGGTGATCAACCAGAGTCACAAGGGAATTCCAAGCCGAATGGTCCCTTAGTACCTGCGTTTTTAGCCCATAAAAACCCACAGGTACACACTGCATTCATTTTATTTTCATCCATGCAATTATGAAGTATGAAACATGGGCACTATCAATGCATGACCATGGATATGGACCAACCCTTCCTCACAAGGATATTCAGTCATGCAACCCCATGTACATACACAACATACAAATATGGGCTCACCGATGCATTGACTGTGGCTAGGGACCAACCCTTCCTCGCAAGGATAACCAACAGGTTATTGCACCCCACATGTACATATACAGCATACAACCATGAGCACCATCAATGCATGACCATGGATAGGGACCAACCCTTCCTCGTAAGGATATCCGGCCATGCACCCCCCATGTGTATCTGATGTGTTGCAAACATATCTTAGTTTTAGGTTAGTTTTAGGGTATAATTTAGTTAAATAATTAGGAAAATAGAATAAGAATAGTTAGTTTATCAATTTATTTGTTTTTAATTCAATTCATTACCATTTGAACAGTTTCAGGCTTAAAAGAGGAGAATCAAGGCCAAGAAAAGAAGAAAACTGAGTTCAAGGTCCCGCGCGGGTCACGCTAGATCCCGCGCGGGTCGCGCCACTTGTAAATTAACAGACCTCAGACTCGAACAAGCCGCGCTAGTCGCGCCGGCCTCCGCGCCAGTAGCGCCAGATCAAGAAAGGCCAACCTGTTAGCTCGAATAACTCGCGCCATTCGCGCCATTACCACGCGATCAGCGCCAGGCATTCTAAGACACCACGCGGATCGCGCCAGAGCCGCGCCGTTAGCACCAAATAATTCCAATTTCAACCCATTCAGCTCGAAGACTCCACGCGATCAGCGCCGTTGATTCGAAAGATCCACGCGGTTAGCGCGGGATCGCGCGCGAGTCGCGCTAGAGAGATCCAGTTGCCTGTTTTAAACTTATTTATTTGTTGTTGTAATTAAATCATCCTATAAATATAAGGCCTCTGAGGACTGAAAATGGGACCTTTTATCATCCATTTTTCATCTAAAAACCATATTCCATCTTTCTAAACCTCTGGAGTTCAAGAATCAAGGCTAGGGTTTCAGCACAGTCATGAATTATTCAACAGCTCTGATGTTCTTGAGGCCTATGGCAGGCTAAATCTTGTATTGTGGGAAGGCCATGAACTGGTGTAGACTCCTCTGTAATTTGACTGGTATTGAATAATAATGTTTTGATTGTTTTATTCTATTCTGCACTTATTTTCTATTCTTATTTGGAACTGATCACTCTGATTAAGTATCTAGAGTTAGGATTCGCAATGGGGACGTTGGGATTTTAATTTCTGACCTATTTAGAATAACAGTTGTTCATCACCTAGGAATAGGGATGCGTGACTGCAGAATTTATAATATGCTCTTTTAATTGCTTAAACTGATAGATTTCACTAAGGAATTAGGTTTTCGATTCAGGTTAAAGGGTTAATTCACTAAGGGATTAGGGATTAACTAATCTAGAAAAGACTTATTCTCTGAACAATTATAACAAGAAACCCATATGATATATTCTCTAAATGCTTAGTTTGACAGAATCCCTAAGGGATTAGGATTCTCGATTGGATTAAAGGGCTAAATCGCTAGTTATCTAGGATTTACGAATTTAGGAGAGATTTATCATTTGTGTAAATTAAACTAATAAACCAGTCAAGTGAAAAAGGAGAAATCAGAGGGGATTGCGCCTGACCACAATTATTCGTCCATTGGTAACTTCTCAATTTGATTTACTGTTTTCTTTAATTTTTGTTTTTGCACTCAAACAACCAATTCAATCCTCAACAATTCTTTTCAACATTTTCTGTTTTCTTTACTTTCAATCACATTGATTCTTCATTACTGTGAACATCACCCCAATCCCTGTGGAGAACGATACTCACTTACCTATTTTATTACTTGGAATGATCGGTACACTTGCCGTATTGTGCGGTTTTCGCAACAGTATCCACATCATACAATGACATTATCCACATCAACATTATATCTTATCAATGTCATTATCAACATCAACCTCATTACATCTCAACATCATCATCATAAAACATCAATATCATCTTATTTCAACATTATCAACCACATCAACATTATCTCATTTCAACATCATCTACCACATCAACATTATCTCATTTAAACATCACCAATCACATAAACATTATTTCATTTCAACATCATCAACCACTTCAATGGCTCAGAAACTTGTTAGGATATTTCACGGCAAGCGCACCGTTTTATCGTTGCAAGTTACAAATTTGTAAAAGTTCGTCTCCACAGGGATTTGAGTTTACGTCGATTGGTTTAAATTGTTACCAGTTTAGTAGTTATATACAGATGATAAAAACAGAGATTCATTTTGTTGTTTTGTTTGTTTACGTAAAGTAAAGATTACAGAAAATAAATAAACGATTACAAAAAATAAATAAACGAGTACAAGTCAAGGAAGTGTAGGATTGAATTTCGTCTTTCTTATCCCTTTAATTAATTTTACCTATGCATTTTCTATTCTTATTGCCGCACACGTTTAAATAACCCTAATTCGATTCCTCGCAATTAAAGTCCTAAGGATATTTTACTAAATATCGATTCCTCGCATATTTAATTAAATACCCTAGCATTAAGATCTTATTCACGTGTTTAATGCGATCAAAATGTTAAGCCCTATTCCTAGCAACGTAACGTAGTGAGTGATTTAATTCAGTTCAAACCCTAAATTTACTTTCCAGTCGCCTTTAGGGTTAAATTCATGAAACTAATGATCAATTAGAATCAAGCGTTAAGCGTAGAATAAAATCATCAATAAGGAATAGAACAATGCATAAATAATTAAAAGAGCATAGGGATAAGAAGAGTATATCCAATCCTTAGAGAAGTTTAAGCGAACATTGGCAGGACCTCCTCAAGAGAACCACTGACTAAGCTCATCATCGATCCTCTTTTCGGCAGAATCTCCTTATATAATTCAGTCTTCCTCACTTACCTAAGCTTCTACCCTCACTTAGGAACTAAAACAAGCTAGAAATGGAACAAGTAGGTGAATTGGAGTGAAAAGAATGCCTCAGCCTCAAAAAATCCATCCATATATATAGGTTTTCTGTACCTGGCTACTTTGGTCGCCCAGGCCACCATTTCCTTCACAAATTGGGCACCTGGGCGAGCTAAAGTGCTTTCTTGGAACTTGTTACTCGCCCAGGCGAGTGAAATAGGCATAGAATGGCCGCCTGGGTGAGCTTAAAGCTTAATCATGACGAAATCCTTAGGCCTTGGTGCTTCTTGGGCCTAGAATGCTGTTGGGACTTCATTCTTTGCTTAGTTCACTCCCTGCTCTTGGTTTTTGCAAGCTTGGTTCTTCCGTAACCTTCAGATCTAGCAAAATTGAATCATTCGATTGGATGAAATCTTTTCAAAATATGAAAGCATGACTTACCTTTATATAACCATTAATTGACTAGGTTTCTAGGGTTAACTTGTGAATAAATCAAATCAAAATAACGGATAAGTGCCATTTTAAAATCCTATTTTTACTAAAATGTGGCACTTATCACATCTCAATTTCAAAATCATCAACAACATCAATAATAAATTCATCACATCCCATTAGTTAAAAACATTGTTTGTCTTGAAAACAAGCACACACAAGAACAAACACATCAATCATAAATACATCGCATCCCATTAGTTAAAAACATAGTTTTTCTTGAAAATCAGCACACAACAGGGACAGACATATCATTCCATAATTGGGCTCCCTGACCCCAACTATGGTATCAAAACTATAATAAACTCCCATTACCAA
Organism: Glycine tomentella; assembly: GCA_007407185.1. NCBI lineage: Eukaryota > Viridiplantae > Streptophyta > Magnoliopsida > Fabales > Fabaceae > Glycine > Glycine tomentella. Next base: position 1,576,576 of record PYAF01003105.1, read on the forward strand.
ACTATGAGTCCTCCCCTTAAAGTCTCGTGGTGTTGTTTTGAGATCCTTTGAATATGCGTGTTTTTGCCCAAATGCAGAGCTCTATATACCAAATCGAAGACAATTTAGCATAGATTTCCAAATCAAGGTCAATATTAACATTTGGGGTCAAATGTCACTCAAATCTAAAAGGGGATAAAATGATATTTTAGGAGTCCACATCAAAAGACATCATTTTGAAATTCCAATCACACCAATGTGACCGGAACTCAATAAAGATCACAAAAATGACATCAATTTTATAAAAAAGAAACTTTTACAACATCTCATTTTCAAAGGATTTTCAAAGGAAGTGTAAAACTCCCAACAACGGTACCCAAAACACAAGAGACACTAAGAGAAACTTAAAATAGTTAGGAGAAGACAAAGGAAACCAAGATAACCTCAAAGAAACTAAGAAAGAAGGATTTGAAGGTTCTGTTCTCTATCGAAACTTCAAGTGGAGCTTCGAAGATTTTGCTCTAATTAAGAGGTTCTTCTCCGTGCTGTGGTCCGGTGGCAAGCAACGGTGACCCGTGGTGGTTACTAGTGGTCGTGGGTGGTGGAAAGGGAGGTTCTAGGGTTTGGGTGAGTCTAGAGAGAGAAAAGGGAGAAAATTCCATTTCTACACTTCTGGTGCGTATTTATAATCCGCAGGTCTCACTCAGTGCGACTTGTCTTGCTCAGCGCAATTTCCTCTCTGTCTAGGAATTGTGCTCAGCATACTCATCTCGCTTAGTGGAACTGCATGTCTCGCTCAACGTGACTTGTCTCGCTCAGCACAATTTCCTCTCTGTCTAGGAATTGTGCTCAACGCAACTTGTCTCACTCAGCACAACATCAAAAGTCTTTATTTTGAAGATCCCAATGGTCAAAATATGCAAAGATAGGTTGTGAAGCTACTGTCAAAATTTGAAGGGGATCCAACGGTTAACAAGTCTGGGATGGTAGTTTTACCAAAGTAGGTTATGGGTCAACACAAACTTCGCACAACTTAACATTCATGCCAAGCAATTGCACAAGGGTAATTTGCACAACAACTCAACTAATATAAAATAATCATACAACACAACAATTACATCAAACATCTATTTTCAGTTATCGAAATTTCTGGGTGTTACACGGAATCTCTTTTAGAAGCTGTGATTTTGAGTCTTTTCCAGAGTTCCAAAAATCCTCTTGAGGACGCCACTAGCCGTGACCGTGTCCGTGTCCATGAGTAGAGGCGGGGGACTGAGATGGAGTCTCGAACTGCATGTTTGCATTGACTGCGTCAGAGTCTCAGACTCAGAGAAGAGGGGAACGAGAGAAGAGAAGGACTAAGATGGAGATTGGAGAAAGAGAGGAGAGAGGTAAGGCTGTAAGGGATGCATTGGCTAGGCCATATGTTCATTTGTAAAGAGAATGATATTTTAGTAATTTTACCCTAAAATTTTAAGGGTGGGCACTTGCCCCCCTTCTCTTCAACGTGGGTCTGCCTCTTATCGTTGATCAAAGCTTGAATTTGTTAATACTCATTGATAATTTTTACAACATTCATATTTAATGAAAAAATGAATTACTCATCAACTAATACTATTTAATATTTAATTTTGATAATTAAAAATTAATTTTGACCTTTTTATATTAAGCAATAACATCCTATTTATTAAACAATTTTAATAATTAAATGTTAATTTTCTATAATTTTAAGTAGTAACATTAAATTTTGGCTTATAAGAGAGTAATAGCACAAGATATTATATTACTACTCATGATTTTTTTTAAAAAAATAGTTACTTTAAATCATATTTCATGGAAAATAATAATTTAAAATGAATAACAAATTTAAATAACTATAATTTTAATTTTACTATTTTGTTTTAAATTTATGCATTTTATATAAATATTACATGATTATTGTTACTTTAAGAAATACGAAATCATGTTAAATTTTAATAGATTTAATATTTTAAAGAAAATATTTGCTCAAATGAAAATATAATAATTTCCCTTAATTTTAATGCAATTATATTTTGGGCCCAATTTCGTTATACAAAAGCCCATATTTACTTCTAAACGATCCATTACACCTTTTTCCTTTAATAAGTACACCCTTTTTGCCTTTTAGGAATATATTTTTAGAATTAAATATACCTATTTCAAAAATATATCTTCAAAATTATAATTTGTAGTTTCAGAAATACACTTCTAGAATGATATAAGTTATTTCAAAAAAACATTTTCGGTAATAACAAATCATACCTCAATCAAAGTTCTTAAGACTTGTTGAGGGTTGAGGCTTGAATCGTTGACGTAGACTTGGATTAGAAAATGAATGAACACACTTAAAAGAAAAAAAAAACATCATCAAAAGCTTTGTTTTACAATTAAGGTGTATAATAAATGAAGTTAGTCATGAACATACTTTGAAATATAGTGTCACATGAAGGAAAACACAAAATACTATATGCTATTGATGAAACCATAGTATTATATAATGAATATATGGTGAAGATGGTTTAAAAATAAGATTTAAAGAATAATAAAGATAAAAAGAAAATAAGATTTTAGACCAGATTTAAAGAACCTCAATGATAAAATAAAAATAAGACTAACAAAAAAGAATATAAGATAAATGTTTATCTTAGTAGTGATTTTTTTTTTTTTTTGCATTTCTCATCAACGATCTTAATTCCTAAGTAACATTTTATTAAAAAAACATATACCTATTTGGGAAGTATATTTCCAGGACTAAAAGTTATAGTTTCAGATATATATTTTTTGAATAAATATATTTCTGGAAAACAAAAGTAGTGTACATGTTTAAGGGAAAAGGGTATAATGGGTAGTTGGAAGGTAGTAGGGCATGGTGGTGTACTTAGCAAATAATGACAGTGTAAATAGAAATCACAATATATTGGAGTGTTTTGAACATGAGCCCAAAACAGAGAACCCAAAAGCTGGGTGGTTCAAACTGCGGAGATAATTAATAGCAGTTATTTGTATTTATAGTTTTTTTACTTATAGATATTAGTCTAAGGATTATAATCGAATAGTGCGTCATATATAAAATATTGCTGTATTTGTAGCTTTACTTATTAATATATTAGTCTGAAGATTGTAATGGAAATGAGGAACAAAATTGTGATGGTTAACGTCTAAATAATTGTGTGTTAAATGAATAAAATTATAAATTAAACAAAATATATTTAAGTCTTAACTTTATTAATAATTAAACTCAATATAATAAGAGATCATAAGTAAAAGAGAGAAAAAAGTATGTCTCACTCTAATATAAAATTCACAAGCTTTAATTTTGCAGTATCCATTTTGGGATACAATTTAGGTATGATAATAAAAATCAAACTTGTTTGTATCCGTCTAAATCTGTCTCGAGTTTGATCGGAATAACCTATTTTGGTTGCAGTCAGGATCCAATCTAACTTAGGAAAGTAGGAGCGGAGACGGGTATGTCACTCTTCGTCGGACCTGCTACAATAGTTTAATAATTATTAATAATATACTTATATATGTGTATACAATTCTATTATTATATATATTTATGTAATTCTTAATTATATAATTATGTAATCATTTCATATTTTATTGTTTATAAATATTAAAATTATTGAATAGAGAGTGAGCCTTATCATAATGGTAAAGTTGTATCTTAATAACTTGTTGATTATGGATTCGAATCCAGACGACATTCAATATTCATTTTTTTAATTTATTAAAATTATTGAATAATTATTTTAATAGTTGAATAAATAATATAATAATTTAATTTATGCTTTATTTAAAGTACATGAATAAATAATTTTTATTAAAAATGTGAGATGAATATTTATTTTTCCAATTTTTACCCCACCTTTTATAAACTCGAATCTATCCGCATTTTGCATAACGAGAATAGAGATATGCAAACCTGCCTTCGACCCGCCTGGCTGCCATCGCAATACGGTCACAGAACTAGGCTCTTAATCTAATGGAGACATTCTTAAATGAATTGAGCTAATTTAAAGATAAATAAATATATAGAAATCTAAATGATTTTTTTTTTTAAAAAAGAACCGTAGTAATCCAATTTGCCATAGAAGTTTTTTTAAAGTTTGGAAAACAAAGAAGTCCAATGGACTATTTTATTTGTTTTCTCTGCCCAATGCCATTAAACTGCCAAGTGTTGATTGTCTATTGCACAAAGTCCAAACCTCATATGAAAAGATAAGATGCTTAGCCACAAACCAAACCAGCCTCATATTTTTGATTCTTTAGGTGGCTTCAGAGAGTGAGCTTTATGGTTTTGGTAATTCCATTTTGTTCATCAAGATACATTTCTAGAGTTCAACCACTATATCTTTCAGCAAGTGAATCACACACACTATAGATGAATTGCAAAATAAACTCCTTAAGCTCACCAATTCCATGCAAATTTTACACCAAGAAACCAAGGCTTAGAAGAACAAACACCATCCTATTTTCCTTTTCCTCAAGTGAAAAACAACATAAAACCATTTCCACCAGCACAAGCATTGAGGCTTACGCTGTTAGCTTCAAGACAGAAAAGGGTTGCAAGCTTGGCATTTCAAGGTATCCTGACTTTGAATATGATGCGGAAGGGGGAATAGGAACTGGAGTTGGTGCAAAGGACACAAAGAATGATCCAGCCAACAATGACCTTCCTGTTTCATTTGATCTTGAAACTTTGTATATTCCACCACTAACAAGTTCTACCACCAAGTTTCTTGGTTTGCCATTGCCACCATTTTTGAAGATTGATATAGTTCCTGAAGCATTCCAAGGAAACATTAACCAAGAATCTGGCAAGGTAAAACAATAAGTTCTGGAGATTATGCTTCTTCAACTTCAAAGGATTGTGCATTATGTGTACAACTTTTAGTGAGCTTAATACCTAGGTAGCTAATTTTGTTTCAGCTTTTCTTCTGAGAAGTTTAGCCGAATGCTATTTTAGAAAAAACTCTTGATAAAAGTAACTTATTTTTAAGAATTTAATTTGAATGATTGAAACTTGAAAGTGTAAATATTTCTTATGATGTTATCTAAATTAGAAGTTTTCATGTATGATAAAATTGTTGATTTTTGTAATAATTACATTAAAAGTCATTTAATTGGTTGTCATTGTAAAAAAAATTTACCCTTATAGTTCATAGAAATTAAACTCTATTTTTAATGAACAAAAGCACACAAAATAGAGTTACTAAAGAAGTTAATTATAGAAACTTCTATTTTTAATGAGAAGAAAAGTTGGGTCAAGCATGACCTTATTTTAACTTGTCATAGGTGTCTCTCTAATTAGTCTAGTTCCATAACCACTCAATTGATGACATGGCTGCCTTGGTTTGTTTTCTTTTAACCAGGTTGATCTTGAGTTCAAGGCCAAGTTCTTGTTTTCTGCTGCTAGTCTCTACAAGGCTCCCCCATTGATGGTGAAGACAATCTTGACATCTGAAGAAACAAATGGCACAATGAGGAGTGGAAGAGGCAAGAGATTGGATAAAGAGGGGAAGTGCAGGCTGGTTGGTGTGGCAACAGTTGACCCTATTGATGATTTCTTTATGAATTCCTTCCTTGGCCTCCCAACTGAGTGTCTTGCTGAGTTAAATGCTGTAATCTCCATTTCTTCCTCATCTTAAGATCTCATCACAAAATTTGGATATTTGTTTAAGCCTATTTATAATACAAGTTGATGCATTGTAGTCGAGAGCAGTTATAGGTGAATTAGTTTACCCAATTCAGCATTGTAGCCTGATAGCCATCCATGTACAACACTATAGTCTATAGGTAAAACGATTATAAATAGAAGAAGAGTGAAGTCTTATACAATATCCTTAAACTTTTGTTATGTCAATGTGTTTTTACTTTTTAACACTATTTTTCAAGGACTAATTTCGTGTATAAAGGAGATACTGAAAGATTGTCACACATAGATTGCTCTTGGAATGTTTTAATTTACTGATTTTATACATTTGGGCCAGAAATTTTGCAAAGATCGAAGGTTTATAACTTCTGAATATATCTAGCATAAACCAAGAAGATTGATGCTAGAAATTCAAAATCTGAACTTTGTGGTTTTTGAAGGAATATACATCTTTTATTGGCGCACGTAACTTATACTAGTTATTTATAAAAATAAAAATAAAAATATAGATTAAAGATGATTTTTTAGTAACCATTTGAAAAAAAAATATAAATATAATTATCAGGTTATGAAAATTTATTTTTAATATACATTTGTAGAGTTAGACTATTATTAGCTATGAAAGGACTTGTAAATAAGATATTTATATTTTAAATTTTTTATTGTATTTATTATATAGTTTACTATTTATTTAATAATTTTTCAAAGAAAAATAAAAGTAAAGCCGAAAGTCAATCTAATCTAAATTGATTTAATTTAATTTGTGAACACCTAGCAAACGATGTATACAAGGAACTCAAAAATTTGTTGTATAAGAAGAGCGTTAGGGATTAAAGGAAGCATAAAATTAAATAAAAAGTCAGAAAAAAGAATTATATAATAAATGTTTGATTAAGGTTTGTATAAAACAATGGTTATATTCTATAAAAAAACAATGATAATAATTTTGATTGCATCGTAATAATAGTTGTCGTTTATGTTTGAGAAAATTATCTGAAAATTAAAAAATTAGATGAAAGCTAAAAAAATATATATGGTAGCTGGAAGTTGAGATAGCTTATTAAATTAGAAATGTATCTCCAAATCCTACATTGGACAAGAATTAGAAGTATTCAATAAAAGTAATAGTTGAAGAAGATGAAAATAAAAAATAAAAAATAATAATATCATGATTTATTTAAAAAAGATAAA
>PYAF01003105.1:1583525-1620520 GCA_007407185.1 Glycine tomentella
TTTTTTATTAAATCTTTCTAAGTACAGTTATCTATATAAAAAAAGGTTTATAAAAATATATTTTCGATCATATTTACAAAATACCAGAATTAAAAACATATTTTCCCCTTGTTTAATCCTTTCTAAGTATAGTGATCTATATAAAAAAAGCTTTGTAAAATATAAAAAAGATTTCAAATAAATTAGTAAAACCAAAATTAAACAACTAAAAGCTTATAAATTATAAACTAATTGAAAAAATCTATAAAAAAAAACAAACTAAGTTAAGTAGAAACAACTTTATTAGTCAGTCATAAAACAACTTGATATTTAAAAAAAAATCAAATAACATATTTAATTTTTTTTATCTTATTTATTTCACTCAATTTGATTTTTTATTTTTTTTAAAAGTTTATTTTAGTGATCTATCTTTTGTAAACTGGTTAAAAAAGATAAATGACAAATCACACACCTCTGTTGGAAGCCCTTCAATTTGATTCAAGGCTTTAAAAACTCTATCATAAGCTCATAATTATATGAGACTCATCTTTTTGACTAGCAATGTCTTTTTAGTTATTAAGATTCAGGTTTGTTCCCTCTCTCCTCTCTGTTTGTCTCTGTATTTCCGCAATTTCTTCTTTCCCAATTGCAAGTGCAAGCCTCCACTATCAATCTCATTCTTAGCATAACAATCTCAACCACGATGATGCTGATACCCAGATGCAACTTTACCCAATGCCATTTCCCTTTTTAAACATTTGGAATTCGAAGGGATTACACCCCACCTTTTTACTTTGAACATCCTCAGTTTCAGCCATCTGGATCACACACTTTTGCTTTTTCTGCATTGGCCAACATTCTCAAGAGGGGTTATCACCCAGATGCAGTAACCCTCAGCACATTCATCAAAGGCATCTGTCTTTCTGAGGATATTAAAAAAGCACTGCACTTTCACGATGACGTCGTTGCTAAAGTGTTCCAGTTGAACATGTTAGTTATGGAACGCTGATCAATGGTTTATGTAAAACTTGAGAGACAAAGGCTGCCATACAGTTGCTGAGGAACCTGGAAGGAAGGTCCCTTAAGCTTAATGTGGTAATGTACAATAGAATCATTGATAGCTTATTCAAAAATAAACTTGTAGCATATGCCTGTTATTTGTGAAGGGAATTTCCCCTTATGTTGTCACTTGCAATAGTCTAATCTATGGGTTTTGCATCAAGGGTCATTTGAAAGAATAATTTGTTTTGTTTAAATGAAATGAAATTAAAAAACATCAACCCAAATGTTTGTACCTTTAACATTAGTTGATGCACTATGTAAGGAAGGGAAGGTCAAAGAAGCTAAAATTGTGTTAGCTATGATGATGAAAACATTTGTAAATCCTGATATTGTTACTTATAGTTCCCTAATGGATGGATACTGCTTGCTTAAAGATGTGAAAAATGCAAAGTATGTATTCAACACTATGGCGCAAATGGAAGTTCCTGATGTTCGTAGCTATAACATCATGATTAATGGGTTCTGCGAGAAAAAACTGATGGATGAAGCTACGAGTCTCTTTGAAGAAATGAAACACAAAAATATGATTCCTAATACAATAACGTGTTCTGCAAGAAAAAACTGATGGATGAAACTATGAGTCTCTTTGAAGAAATGAAACAAAAATATGATTCCTAATAGAAAAAACTGATGGATGAAACTATGAGTCTCTTTGAAGAAATGAAACAAAAAATATGATTCCTAATACAATAACGTATTATTCTCTTATTGATTGTCTGTGCAAATCAAGGAGAATAACTTATGTTTGAGAACTTGTGGATAAGATGCCAGATAGAGGTCAACTTGCCGATGTAATCACCTACAGTTCCTTAATGAATGCATTATGCAAAAATCATCATTTAGACAGGGCAATTGCATTATTCAGCAAAATGATAGAGCAGGGAATTCAGCCTGATATGTGCACTTACACAATATTTATCGATGGAATGTGCTAGGGTGGAAGTCTTGAGCATGCACAGGAGTTTTTCAGCATCTTTTGATTAAAGGCACATATACTGTTATGATCAATGGGCTTGGTTGAAGAAGCATTGGCCCTGCTGTTAAAAATGGAAGGCAAAGATTGCATGCCTGATGCTGTAACTTTTGAAATAATTATTTGTGCTCTCTTTGGAAAAGATGAGAATGATATGGCAGAGAAACTTCTTCATGAAATGTCATGAAATGAATGCAAGAGGCTTATTGTCAGAGTTAAACCAGGTGACATGCTTACTATTTACTAATAAATAACTAGTTCATTTGAGGCAAAAAGTAGTCAATCGTACATTTTCTTGATTCATATAAACTATCCCCAATCTACTTTCAATTTTTTATATATGCCAATGTGTTCTATTGAATCAGCTTCTTTACTGATGGTCTTTATTTTCATTTTTCCATTCCATTTTCATTTAATCTCGGTTTCATCTAGGGTTTTGGGTGAAACTTTCAATCAGTTTAGTTTCTTCTCTTATTAGTGATTTTTCAATAATGAAGTAGATGAATCTTGTTGAGTTATAAAATGATCATGGCTTCTAGATTTGGGAGTTTCTTTTATGTATTCTTAACTTGTGCATTTCTTTTTATTTTGAAGTGGCAGATGGGTAATGATGTGCTTGTGTTTTATTCCTGTATCAGTTATTCTTTAAGAAGAAAATAAACTTGATTCTATGTGCTCTGAGTAAGTTGGATATTGAATTCGAATTTGCTAATGAGTCAATGCAAATTGTCAATTGGTTCAATTCTATCATTCAATAGCTCATGTTCTCTATGGTTGTTTAGTGTTCATCAAGTTGGCATTATTATTCACTGAAATTGATTTGGTAGCTTCTTTTATGTTATGCTCTTAAAGCATGGGAGGACTGTCAATTGAACCTTGAGTTCAAATATTTTGTGGAACTTAACTTTTTAGGTCTATGTACAAATATCATATTGTTTATGTGTAATAGAAATCTAAAGAGAGATATTTGAGAGAAAATGAAAATCAGATAAAAGGGAAAAGTGATTTTATTAGCTAACTTACTTTGAGAGTACATTTCTGTATTTATAGACAGAACTTCAGCTAACTAACTTCTAACTGTCATTTAACCACCATGGTTAAGTTCTAACTAAGACAGCTGCAGTTGAATAACTGCAGATCTGTGTACTACTCTAACCCCCCCAAACTCAAGGGGGTTGAGATTTTGTCAAAGTATCAACTACATTGAGTTTGTGATAGGATCTAGGACTGTTGTTAGTAATATTCTGGACTGCTGTTAGTAATATTCTGTTCAGTTAGTTGTTAGGGCCAGAAATTATAAATAGAAGGTGAGGGGCTGAGGAAGGGGAGCTTGGAAGCTGAGAGTCTTAGGAGGGTGGCGACCTCGAAATCACTATTGTACACAAGCTGGAGCTAGTCTCCAAGAACAGCAACAAAGATTCATTCCTTTTCATTCTTTCTTTCTCCTCTGCCTGGTCCAGTGTCTATCACTGGTATCAGAGCTCCGTTCTAGGACAGTGGGTTCGTTAATGGCAGCAAAGAACAACAACAAGATGGAGGCGCGTATGGAGGCACTGGAGAAGGCGGTGGAGGAGTTGCGTGTGGCTAGGGAGGCTGATTGCAAGTTGTTGGAAGCCACTCGGGTCACGATGGACACCCGATTAGGTGCGATAGAGCAGCTCCTGCAGCAGCTAGCGGCGACCATGGAAGCACCGGCGGTGGGTGCGAAAATACCGACAAAGGAGGCGCGAAACCAGAACAAAGAGGAAGGAGAAGCTGGGTCGCGTAAATAGAGGCAAATGGAGCTTCCGATTTTTGGGGGGGACGATCCCGTAGGCTGGGTCGCACGCATTGAACGTTATTTCCGTCTGCAAGGAGTGAGGGAGGAGGAGAAAATGGAAGCGATCCTGGTGGCTATGGAGGGCGAGGCTCTTTCTTGGTTCCAATGGTGGGAGTCATGGAGCTTGAACCAATCTTGGCCAGAATTCAAGAACGCAGTGGTGCCGAGATTTCAGAGTTCCAATTTAGGTAATCCAATTCAAGCTTTGCTTTCTTTGAAGCAAGAAGATTCAGTGCAGAATTATATTGGGCTCTTTGAGAAACATGTTGGGGCTGGAAAGGGATTGGGTGAAAATTTTTTAATGGAAGTTTTCTTGAAGGGTTTGAGAGAGGAGATTGGAACTGAGGTTAGGTTACATGAACCTAAAACCTTGATGGAGACCATGATGAAGGCTAGACAGATTGAAGAAAAGAATAGAGTGATGGGAAGCCTGGGCAGAAGTTACAGCCATAGCTATCAAGGTCAGAAACCAAATTGTTCAGAACAGAAAGCTGGGAAAGAAGGGCAGCAGGTAGAAGCTGTTGTTCAACAGGTCAATAATGGAAGACAAGGTAGAAGGATCTTCCATAATTTGTCTCCGGCAGAAGTGGAGGAGAAAATGAGGAAAGGAGAATGTTTTACATGTGAGGAGAGGTATCATCCAACACATGTGTGCAAGAACAAGCAGATGAGGTTGATGATCATGGAAGAAGAAGATGAAGGAGATCCTGATTGAAGATACATGCTGTTTTCATCACCTGGACCTTGGGGACAAGGTCCATCTTGAAGGGGAGGGTATTGATAGGATCCAGGACTGTTGTTAGTAATATTCTGGACTGCTGTTAGTAATATTCTGTTTAGTTAGTTGTTAGGGCCAGAAATTATAAATAGAAGGTGAGGGGCTGAGGAAGGGGAGCTTGGAAGCTGAGAGTATTAGGAGGGTGGTGACCTCGAAATCACTATTGTACACAAGCTGGAGCTAGTCTCCAAGAACAGCAATAAAGATTCATTCCTTTTCATTCTTTCTTTCTCCTCTGCTTGGTCCAGTGTCTATCAGTTTGCCACTGAGAAAGATAAACCTTGTGGGAGAGAGAGGTTTTGTCGGTGCGTCAGCCCACTGATCCAGTGCAGGAATGTGATGAACAACTAGCTGCTTGGTAAGGACATTTTCTCTAACAAAAAAGATATCAATCTCCATATGTTTTGTTTGAGCATGAAGAACCGGTTATGAGTGAGAACCACAGCACTCTGATTATCACAGGAGAACAATGGGACCTTTAATTCATTTAACAAGGTTTTAATCCATAAAATTTCAGCTGTAGTTTGGGCTAGGCTTCAGTATTTGATCTAGCAACTACCTTTTGTTTGCGAGACTACCAAGAAATTAAGTTTGGACCAAAGTGAACTGCAGCACCTGATGTTGATCTTCTATCATCAATATCTGAAGCCCAATCAGCATCACAGAGAGCCCTTAATGTAGCAGGTTGACCCAAAGTAGCAGGTCTTAGATGAAGACCACACAAAACCGTGCCTTTTAGATATCTTAGGATCCGTTTCACTGCTTCCCAGTGAGTCTCCAAAGGGTTTGCCATGAACTGACAAATTTTGTTTACAGCAAAGCTGATTTCTGGCCTGGTGATTATTCAGTATTGTTAGGCCCATACCACAGAACAATACATAGTGGGATCAGTAAACAGATCTAAATCTGTTTTAGTGAGTTTGCAGGTAGAGGTCATAGGAGATGAAATGGATTGAGCTTGTGTCATGTTAGTTTTCTGAAGTAGATCTCGAGCATACTTGCTCTGAGTGAGTAGCAGAGAATTATCAGGTAGTGTCTTGACCTCTATTCCAAGAAAATAGTCAATTTGAGGGAAAATTTTGCATTTAATTGAGAGGTCAGTTGCTGATTAACTCAATAGAGCTTCCTGTGATGATGATATCTTCCACATAAACCAAGAGATAGACTGTGTGAGATGGGGTTGTATAAAAAAAATAATGAAGGATAACATTTACTAGCAACAAATCCAAACTGAATGAGGGTATACTGCAGTCTCTCAAACCACTGCCTAGGGGCCTGCTTGAGGCCATACAAAGCCCTATTTAATTTGCAAACCAAGGAAGAATCAGAAGCTTTAAAACCTGGAGGTAGAGACATGTAAACTGTTATTGAGAAACCCATTCAGAAAAGCATTGTTAACATCTAACTGAAAGAGTTTCCACTGATTTGTAACAGCCAAGGTAAGAGTCAGTCTGATTGTAACTGGATTTACCACAGGATAGAATGTCTCAGAAATCAAATCCTTGAACTTGATTATAGCCCTTGGCAACCAATCTATCTTCAAGTTTATTTATTGACCCATCAGCATTCTCCTTGACCCGAAAAACCCACTTGCAGCCAATAGGGAGAGGTACCAAATCCCAAGTAGAATTCTTTAGGGAAGATATTTGTCGAGATAAAATTCAGGAACGAAGAAGAAGATACAAATGAATTTGCAGAAGCAGCCATGGATGATCAAAACTAAGCTTTGATACCATAATAGAAATCTAAAGAAAGATATTTAAGAGAAAATGAAAATCAGATAAAAGGGAAAAGTGATTTTATTAGCTAACTTACTTTGAGATTACATTTCTGTATTTATAGACAGAACTTCTAACTGTCACCTAACCAACTGGAATGTCAAGTAACATTAAGGAGGGAGTGGCATGTCCTTTTTGGACTCTTAACAAATTTAACATCACCTGTCATTTGCATAAAAGGACCCCATATAAAGGTCCCAACACGTCACACCTAATAATATAATATTTCCTCCCTAAATGATAATATTGTAATGATAGTTATGCCTTGAGAATATAGCTTCTTATTTTGGCAGTTCAAATTGTGAGAGTTCATTATGTAGGACTGACTTTAACTTTAACAAACCTGAATTTCAGATGCTAAGTAGCCTGCTGCATAATGGCCTGTGAGTGCATTTTAAATGTTGCATTATTTGTGGGTGTGATACTTTTGGTAATAATGGTTAATTGGAGTAAAAGAGATCTGCACTACTAGATAGTACTTATTAGGTATGTGTTAACTACTATATTCTTTTTTATTTTGGTTAGAAAGCACAATGCAGTGTTTTATGTTTACCTTTCCCGCTGATTCATTACCTTTTTACTCTATTTTATTATTTTTTTGATTTGGTTGCTCTTCAATGAACTAAGCATATTCATTTTTGTGATAGATCTTCTCACTCATGCATTTTGTGATGTTGAACTAGGTTCCTTTGTCAGAGTAAATTTCTTTGGTGCTAGTGATGTCCCAAATTTGGAACACCTTGACCTTCAGATTTACAGAGAAACTGCTGAAGTTCTCATAGGCAAGGTCCTACCAGATTCGCCACCAACAACCACTGACACTACAAGTAGGACGCTTGATCTCTTCCCTATAGTATTTCCGTAATTTGAGCATTTTTTTTTAAAATCTAAAGTAAAAAGTTTGCAGTTTATGTTATTTATGCTTATTATGAAAGATGATAAAAGAATATATCAATTCACATTATCCCCTTTGGATGCATTAATTTGCTTTTACTTATACAAAACCGTCATTACAAAACAGGTTGGGCTGATACGGGTTTTACCATGGAACATTTTGCAGCATTCAGTGGCTACTGCATTCTTAGCTGTTCTATATAGAGACTACAAGCTGACATCTCAAACTAAAAGCTCTATATTGTAGTTAGAAATCAGTTGTATAATCCAGTAGATCTTGCAAATTATCCAATTAGGTATTCATGTCATAGGAAATGGGATCAACAATTTTCCATTCTTATCATAGGGAGTCAGGACTTTTTCCAATTACTGAATTGCAGCTTTACTGTTTGGAACAAAGCTTATTTCACAATATTAGCGTGCTTATTTCATTTGTACATTATATATGTTCTACAGTCAACTATTAAGGGCCACTTGGTACATCACTTCAGTGTTGCAATTTCAACTTGAATTTTGATAGAAACCTGAAGATATATATGTTTGCCCTTTGTATTTAGGTGATTCTCATAATATAAGTGGCTTTGCCAGACTTTCATTCTGGTAATTCATACACCAACTTAAGAATTGATGTTCGGATTTGAGTACAAGTATAATTTGAGAAGCATATCCCCCTTCTCTCTCTCTCTCTCTCTCTCTCTCTCTCTCTCTCTCACACACACACACACACACACACACACACACAAGAAACATATCCCAGACCATTGTTATTGTCCAACACTCTGTGTCATTGAACTCAGCCATGGCCTTGCTTTGCATCTGCTGCTAGACTGCAGTATTGGAGCATGAAGGTCAGACAATGACGGAGGAAACGTAGCTTATATTTTAAATATATTAAATATGGGGATTGCTTTGCAATTAAAAAATAACAATAATATCATTAAATTTGTTAAAGATAAAGTTTACTATGCAATATCTTAAAATTATTGATAAAGCAACACGTGCAGAAGAATCATTTTTCCTTACAGCTAAACTAACGATAAAATTAAAATCGTATAAAATTTTTCTTACTTTTTGGGCATAAAATAACGATAAAAAAATATCTTATACGCATTTCTACAAAATTATATATTGTTCAAAAATTATCTACAAAATTATTAATTTCACCACTATAGCAAAATAATATGATTTGACTGAACCTTCTTTAAAAAAATTAGGCTAAAATATATTTATAGTTCTTAATATATATCTGACTTTTTATTTTTTATGTCACATAATTATTTTTTTTGCTTTTCCTGTCTGAAATTTAAATTATTTTTATTTTTGATTTTAGGATTTCACCATTAAACTGATGTGTGACATGATTGCTAATTTTTTAAAAATATGATTTTTGGCGTTTTAAAAGTTTTAAAACCGGTGTATTCATCTCAATTTTTAAAGAATTAATTAAAGGACAAAAAAGATTTTTAAATCATCACAAATCACATTATCAAACATTTAATAGACACGTCATCACTTAATTCACAACAAAAATCTAAAATAAAATTTTCAAATATAAGAAAACAAATGCAAAAAAATGCGAAAAAAATTATTAGGAACCAAAAACAAAAATAAGCATATATTAAAGATCACAAATATATTTTAATTAAAAATTATTATAGTAATATTTTTTTTATATATAAGAATCGAAAACACTAACTGAGTGCCAAGTGAATTAGACCTTGTTGGTTGCGTTTACATTTAAGTAATATATAAGGTTATTTTGGAAAAAGTTAATATCTTTTAATTTTTGAGTGAGGTTTTGAAATAAAATAAAAACTTCTAAGGTAATAGGCATTTTAAAGTGGAATGTGTAATTTGAAATCCATGTGATGCAATAAGATGAGACCTTGTATACCCAAGATACCATGTGTGAGTGGCTACAGCCAATCATCCATTGCTATAACAAGGCTGCCAGCAAATTATCCAGCTCTACGTGTCATATATTGCTTGGCATAACAAGAAATATTCACACTCATAATATTAATTTATTCAAATGCAAGCCTTTGTGTGCCAACCAGTGAAGCATATTGGCCTTTCTTAGCCAATAACTCAAAATGGGTGCCTTGTTCTGCAATCCGCCCCTCAGAACAGAGTGCAATTTGATATGCATTTTGGACTGTGCTTAATCGGTGAGCTATTACTAATGTTGTCCTTCCCTTCATCAAATGGTTGAGAGCATCTTGGACCAATCGCTCACTGACGGCATCAAGGGCACTGGTAGCCTGCAGCAGCAAAGAATATCTAAATCAAGACATGCATAAATAGGATCACATTAGGGTTTTAAATTGTGGTTGTTTCGATCTGATTTGAGTCCATGCAATTTGCAAGCACGTCTGAAGGCAGCAGCAGTTAAAATGTTGCAACTGTATCGTGTGATGCGGTATGCAATTTGGAACAATGGGTCAAGTAGATATCAGCAGCGTAAAAAGCAACAAGGTTCCAATGGCTGCATGATGTTCTGTGTCTGTGCTCCTCAGTGAATCCAACCTCATTGTTATCATGAAATGAAGCATGGAGAAAGTATATAGAAATGCATAGAATTAAATATAAAAAATATCACCTCATCAAGTATAAGGATAGGAGCATTCTTTAGGAGAGCCCGGGCAATAGCAATTCTCTGTAATTCAGAAACAAGCATCAAAAACCTTCTAATGCGTCCACGCCTACAATGCATACCATGCAACAAAAGGGTCATATATGTGAACTCTACTGTACCTGTCTTTGTCCTCCACTTAGTAGGCCTCCACGCTCACCAACAAGTGTATCATAGCCCTTCCCAGAAAAATATGAACAATAAGAACACAATTTATCTATTTTACCTATATAAAAGCATCTGCATACCTAGAAGACAAACTAACCTGTGGAAGTGAAATTATGAAGTCATGAGCATTTGCAGCTTTCGCTGCCTTAATCACATCTTCTTTAGAAACATCTTCATCTGGAAGCCCATATGCAATATTTTCTCCAACAGAAACCGAAAACAGAACAGGCTCCTGTAATACGTATTATTTGCAAAGAAATGAAGCAATACGTTTAATATCAAACATAAGATTTTTTTTTATTTTTTTATTATTCCTTACTTGATTTACAATAGAGACAACCCGAGCCCATTCACTCTTATCAAATGTTCGGACATCCTCTCCTGCAACTGTTATACAGCCACTTGTTGGCTGCAGAAATAAAAGTTACTGAGTATGTATTTTCAAGACAAAAATCAATGAAACTTGATCTTTCAAGTTACAAAACATAAGAAACAGAAATCAAACCTCATAAAAACGAGATAATAGCTGTACTACAGTACTTTTGCCTGCACCACTAGGACCCACCAGTGCAGTTACAGTTCCAAATTTTAGTCTTAAATTTAAGCCACGCAAGATTTCCACATCTGGCCTTAAAGGATAAGAGAAATATACATCTGCAGTATAATATGAGGCATTGTCATTGAAAAAGAAGGAAAAAAGTATACATTACAAAATAATTCAGATTATTATGCTAATGCAATGTCATTATAGAACTAGTTACACCCATAAAAATAATGTGAGATCAAATAAGAAACTAAAGCTTCATTTATCAGATTGGACATAATTAATTAAAATTGAAAGTGGATGATAATATGTCTTCCTTAAGAAGAAATCAACCAGAAAACAGTCAAAATCCCTCAAGAAAATTCATGCATTTAGTTACTTAAGTCCATCTCATAACTAAAAAAGAAAAAACCAGATGATGAAGCAACCATTACAAGAACATTAGCAAACATGGCTGTTGATATAAATAAGTCATACATTATAATAACACATCACAAGGGATACAAAAAAAATACCTTCAAGACAAATATCTCCGGACCATGCTAAGCTAAACAAATTGCTTGATGTTTTAAGAGCTGACATGTAATGCAAATAATGTTTTTGGTTATTCTCAGTAGAAATATTTGATAAGACCAATTTATAGTTTTCATCATCCAGTGTTTTTTGTCTCAGTTCTCTTTCTAAGCCATAGGCAAGGGCATCATCAACTTGAGCTCCAGACAAAACAGAGTTGATCCTCTCAACAGCAGCTAAAGTTCCACGAAGATCTCCAAAAGTGTTAACCAATCCTTGAACCTAAAAGACATAATATCAGATAGGCAAAGGATGAAAAATATAAATTAAATAAAAGTTCAACAACTCAATTAGCTTACAGCGAATGTTAAAGTGAAAGTATATCCAATAAAAGATGCCATGGTTCCAACGGAGAGCTCACCCTGAGAGCAAGAATTAACAGCAACTTAGAAATATTCAAGAATGATTAAATCCTTTAAAAAAACAATAAGAGAAAGATGTATATGCTCATAAGTAAGGGTAACATATCAGAAGAAAGAATGCATATAAGTAGCAACAATCATGATTGACAATATATGTTGCAGAAGGAAAGAAGAAAAAAGATAATGATTAGATTTGTCATTATAGAGATAAAAGACAAGTTTCAAAAGCTATAGTTGCTTACCGCCTTAACCTTGCTTCCTCCAAGACAATACAATGCTATTAAAGAAATATAAACAGCAACTCTAGTCAAGGACTCATTTACAGATTTGAAAGTTCCAAGCTTTATCCCACTTGATTGGAAAGATAGAACCTGTATGGAACAAATGATTAACATGGAAGCATCTAGAGGACGTCATACCCTTTCTGAAATTAGCTATTGGTCCTTAAATAATCTTACCTGGTTAGCAAATGTGAACATCTGGCGCTTTTCACCACCAAATGATCTTACCTGTAAGCATACATGTCACTGTTTCAGCTGTGAATTATAAATCCAAGACTTCACAATGCACAAGAGGAATGTTTGTCATACAAATATGAATGAACTATTGGGAACTCACTGTTCGAATAGCAGAAAATGTTTCTGTTACACAATCAGATATAGATGCTTGGACCATCCCATGTGCTTTAAAAACCGGCAAAGTAGATCTCTTGTAGACAGCTTCAGAAAACCAAAAAGAATCAGAATCAGGGAAGAATACATGAAATTTCAAATAACGTGAGCCAATTTTATTTATTTTACAAATTACTATGTATTTATTAGTCAAGCTACATATCAGCTTTCATATAAGCTATTTATGAAATTATGAAGCCTCTTACCCTAGCATTTTAGAGAGGATGAGTAAAAAAATGGGTGATTATATTTCTGGTTTTTATAATAAACCATAACAGTATTGAAGACAGTCATTGAATTGATATCATCGATATCATCAGGTACAATACAATGAAAACTTACCAATTGAAATGGAAACTGCGAGCATCAGAACACCCAGAATGGGTGCCAGTTGTGGGGATAAAGAAAAAAGTATGAATATTGTTCCAATGACCTACAAGAACAAAGAAAACAGAAGAAGCAATGACACATACAAACATGAGAAGCAGAATGCAAGCTAAAATATACATGAGATCCATGAGGACCATACAAGTGACAAAACAAAGAAATGAGGTTCTCTCTTGAAAGGTATGGAACCATTTTTCTTCCACGCTCAAACAACAAATTTGTGGTAAAAATCCCACTCAAGAAATGGAGGAAAGTCTATCCATATCCAACAACATGAAAAGGTAAAATTACAAACAAACAAACAAAAAAGTGAATAGGTAATGAACCATACACATGCTTAAATATAGGAAATATAAAGCTCACTTCTCATTGGTGTAGAATTGCTTGCCTCAGATAATGCCCTGAATCCGCGATCCCTTGAGACATTCTCACTGACTATATTTTTAAGAGAACCCAAATCAGATGTTAGCAAACCTGTGAGTTCACCAACCTATAAGAAGCAAACCCAAGTGCAATAGTTTTTGCACCTACTCTGTTAGTTTACTATCATTAAGCAAAGAACAAAAACCAAGTGATACTATATAGCTTAATAAAATCAAAGTTTTATAATTTTAAAAAATATATTGGTATTTCCAAAATCATATTGGAAAGAGATTCAGATAAGTTACTACAGCAATAGATGGAAACAATGGGATACAAAGAAAGAAGAGAACACATAAGCACTGAAAGGAGGGAATGAAGACAAAGACCGTAGAATACGATGCACAGAAATCAGGGAAAAGTGACAGAAAAATGAGTTATCTGCACAGTGTCTCAACCCAAATATCTCAAGAGACACAAATCACAAACATGGAAAGTAAAAGCACATGTAATGTGAGTAATTCCATATACATACCTTGTATTTGTCAAAAAATTCAATCTGCACAAATAAAAAGAACACTATATAATTAATCAATCAAAGCAAAATAACATCTATCCAATAATTCAAACAACCATATACATTCTAGCAATAACTATCTCCAAGCATTATCACACAGAAATAATAATTATAAATAGAAAAGGAAAATAAAATGTTCGGGACAGTTAGAAAGATTTAACTTTACCTTTTGAATCAATATTCTTCCAAAGATCTGAGCTCTTAGTGTTGACATAATTTTCTCCCACACTATGTTCATGTTTATAACAAAAATAATAGTCAAAAGTGGCTCCAGGGCATACAGAACTCCAATTTTACTAAGCAGCTTCCATAACGGCTCAGGTCTAGTGCCAATTAGAACTTCAAAAAACCGCCCTAAAAGAACAACGCATGTATAGCGTGATCAACAGTGAAATCATGCATGAACAGTGGGTAAAAAGGAATCAAAAGATAAAACATTGCATACCAAATGCCATAATAATAACAATACAAACTTGCACAACAACCCAAAATATTTTCCATGAGAAAATAAAATTTCATCAACATTTGATGGGCAAGTAGCTGAAGCAATTAGACAACAATTTTTTTAAAAAAATTGAAACAAAAAATTCTTAGTTAACCATTTCTTCAACAAACTACATCTTACGGCAGGTTACATGCAAAATAATTTTTGCAAAAGTTCTCTAAACATGCAGGAAAAGTGAAACATTTTTTAGCCTAATTTTGATTTTCATCTAATATCAATGAAAATTTTACACCATCATCTAAATAAAAATCATCCTAAATATGATTTTTAAATATGATTTTTAAAGTAATTATTACAAAAGTCAACAATCTTATTACATGACAACAATTTGTGATTGAATGATAATGTAAAAATAAAAGAATAAACAATCATTACATTGTAATTAAATTTTTCTACCAAATACCAATAATAACAAATCTAAATTAAATTAACCTAAAAAAATCATAAAAAACCTCAAATAAGCTCTTTCAAGCCCACTTGTGATCTTAATTAAATTAATCCTTAAATCATGAAAAATACGAATAAGATCTCTCAATCCCTGAGTACATGTTTTAGTTCCCACTTCACAATCCTCAAAGGCTAATGTAACAAACAAAAATTATACAATAAAAAATCGATTCAAGGTTTAATTACTCATTTAGCCCTTTTACCAGTACAAATCTTTATATAATTTTTAGTTGTTTAGTCGGTATACTTACAAACTACTCCTTTTAATCCCTACACATACATTTTTTAAGTCTTTTACTCTATATACACATTTTAATCTGTATTATCTTTACACATACATCTTCTATTCTCTATACATACACTTTTTTAATCCGTTTTAGTCCCTACAGTTTGGCATAGTACATGAACTAAAACAAGTAATTTCAACTCAGTGTAGGAATCAAACGAGTAATTAAACTTTAATTTAACAACCAAACACATGTTCAGCTATCCCGAACACAATTTCCACCTTTTAACATTGCTACGATTCATCTAACTAAATTACTACCTATTCATCCATTTATCTTTTCTAATAAATAAAAAAATTGATGTTTGTTTTTAGTAAAGTTAGTCATTCGTTTCATTATAATTGTTAGTCATAAACTTTTTTACACCAACCAACAAAAACTAATAAAAGTAACAATTTTACTAAATTAATCTTATTACTATTAATCTTCTTTATTAGAAACGATGCAACACAACATTAGTTATTAGTAGATATTAGGGATATAAGTGGAAAATTGTAATTAATACTGAAAAAACTAAAATTACAATTATTTTATAACATATTTTTTCTTCTAACATGGAAAAAAGGGATATAAGTGAAAAAGTGTAATTAATACTACATTGAAAAATCTCAAGTGACGCTTAGTTTAACTATTTATTTTCTGTTTTTATTTTCATTATCTAAAAATAATTTTTATTCTCAATTTTTCAAGATTTAAAAAATATATACCAGAAAAGAAAAAAAAAAACTCTGAAGATATCATCACATTTTCAATTCTTCAAAAAATGCTGCGTTGATAAGTTGCTTTCAATTTTGGACCTTTTTTTAAAATATTTTGAGAGAAAATATTTTCTAAATTTTAAGCAAATTTATTTTTACTCTTATTTTCTGATTTTTTTTTAAAAAAAAATAAAAACAGAAAACTCTGGAACCAAACTTCCCCTGAAATCACAATTATTTTGTAACATATTTTTTCCTTTGGGACGGAGGAAGGAGTAACAATTTTTGCCGAACATATAAACCAGAGGGTTCGAAATACAGGGAACTATTAATAACCATTCCGTGGAGGAGAGAGAGAGGGTTAAGGGGTTACCAGAAAAGATGGGCATGGATAGGGTACAGGTGGAGCAGGCGAAGAGCGTTGCTACCGCGAGGGCGAGGCGCAGCTTGTGCTTCATGAGGAGCGTGCAGAGGAGGCTCCACGTGATCACGTTCCGTGGCCTCGCGTTCTCCGGGTCCGACCCGGCGAGTTTCGGATCCGGGTCGGAGAAATTCGGGTCGGACGCCGGCGCGGCGACGTAGGCGCGTGGCGGAGGGAGGAGGAAGCGCGCGTGGAGAGGGTTCGTTAGAAGGGGGCGGCGCGAGAGGGAAAGAGAGAGGGGCGGTTTGGCAAATTTGATGGAAAGAGGAGAATGAAGGAGGAGAGGAAGGTGATGATGGTGAGAGAGTGTTGTTGTTGTTGTTGCAGAAGCCATTGGTGAAGAAACAAACGTTGTGGCGTGGAGAATACGGAGGAGAAGGAAGGAGAGGTTTTAGATTGGACTGTAGTAGACTAGTGAGTGATGGAATGTGTTATTTATCCAAAAAAATTATATATGTTTTTCATTTGTAAGAGAAAAAAATGTTATAAAGAGAATGGAAATAAAAATAAAAAGTGCTAAATCTTGTTTTATTTTTCTATTATGTCCAATTTTTGTTTTTCTTGTGCTGCTTTTTTCCATTTTGTTAGTATTTATTTATTTATTTTTACCACGTTGGTATTTAATTAAATTGTAATGGTCATATACGTATGAAGTAACATTTCATACATATTGGTTTAACTTTTAATAAAAAAGATACTTATTGGTTTAATTTATTTATCATGTCATTATAATATTCCTGGAAATGGTTGAGAGGAAGGAAAATAACGTTTTCAATATTCCTTGACAGTATGATTATTAGGGTGTGTTTGCGTTTTAGGGGTTATGCTGGTTGGGAGTTTTTGTCGAATAGGTGGTGGCCTGGTGGGTGAGGTGGTGTGATTTCTGTGATGCAGTATTCTGGTTTTGTTATGAACCAGAATAGCTACAACGATACAAATTCAATACAACAAGGACACATAGTAACTCTATAATCGTGGGAGCAACATATTCATGTGCAATTCAAAAGATTAGATTTAAGGCTTAATTTTGTCTCGCTGAATTGTAGTTCCTAGTTGTGCTTTGGAGGAAGGACAAGTGAATGAAGACTAGTATTTGGTGCAACTGTGGGCTTTTGAGAGGTGGCTGGTTCGTGGATTTTGGCATTGGTGGTAAAAAAAGGTGTTTGTTTTGGGTATTTTGGAATGGTGTTGTGGCTTGCTGTGTTTTGGGCTTTTGTTGAATTCTATGCTAGTGAGTGTGTGTCGTGCAGCATGGCGCTTCTTATACATATTTTACTTGTAATGTTGTTAGACTTTTATGTACTTTTATGTCTTTTGTTATTTTGTTCACTTCTTGTGGCAAAGAATGACTTTCATTAATAAATTTCCTTTGCCATTCTTCAAAAAAATTTAAAGGTTTGTTTGATTTAAGGAGATGAATTTGAGATGCAATTGAGTTGAAGTGCTTTTGAGATGAAAGTTGTGAGATGGGTGTTTGTTTGGGGGCGGTAAATGTGTTTGTAATTTTTTTAAAAATTGGGTCTCATGGATAGAACTTTCACTCCAAAATGAGATGAAAAGGAGTGAAAGTGTTGGTTGGTGACAAAAAAAGTGTCATCCTTTCAAAATTGTCTCGGAGAACACTCGAATCCTCGTGGTCCTTTCTTTATTTTTATTTTTTTGTGTTTCTTTGTTATTAGCATAATCAGTTATTCAATTAACATAATTGGTTATGTAAGCCACTAGAACTTTTGAATTTGTTCAAGTCTTTGCTTCAATTTTCAATTATATCTAATGGCTAATCGGTTATATGGCACTAGATTGGAGCATTTTGTTGTTGGGTTGGCTACATAATTGATTAGGTGGTCTTAGGTTTGCAATATAATCAATTAGGCTTATAGCATAGTTGATTGGGTGTTCAAATGAAGTTGTATAATTGATTATGCATTTTTCATAATCGACTAACAGTGTAATTTAAAAAAAAAAGATACCGTGTAAAAAAGGAAACATGCATGGATAATGGAGGTAAAATGGACATTTATTCCATCTCAGTTTTTTAACTTTTTATTTTTATTATTTACCTACTACTTTAATTCAAATATTTCATCTCTTTTACACTCTTTTCCATCTTAATAAAACAACTTCACTTTCTACTCTTTTTCATCTCTTTTCATCCCTCTTTAGCAAACACTACCTAAACCCAACCATATCTGGGAGGAAATTTATGATAAATTTATACCAAACTCCGGATGAGAACTTTAGTAGAACAAAACACATGTGAAAGAACAATTTGCAACTAATAATACATTTCCACTCAAGTGTTTAATTAGAAGTTAAAATTACTTTTGATAAACGATAGGGATTAAAAGAACATGGACACATAAACAATTATATTACCTATGTATGGCAATGACAAAAAAAATCAATGAATAATTAAAAAGAAAAGAGCAATAATAGAAAAAATGATAAACTAAAATGGATTTGAATGTTAATATAAATAACATTACCCAAAACAAATGAGAAACTATATTCAGCAAGACCAAAGCTTATATACATGTTTGGCATCGTTGCTCAAAGGCCTAAAAATTGGAGTATTATCACATTTTGCATATATCAAGCCTGAACATAAATCAAGCCTTGAACCACCTAGTTAGGAAAAGTCAATGGTCGCATATTATGATCCAAAAAAAGGTTGATGAGATGCATACACCAAAACACATGGAGTCAGATACCTAATAAAGTAATAATCCATCAATAATACCAAAAAGCATAGGGCCAAAACGAGTGTTCCTATTATGGTCACATTACATGTTCTATCACAATTATATCCTAATGCAATTTTAACCCAAAAAAAGTTTCATAAACAACTGCATTTGTTGAGTGTTTAGGGGTGGTTAAGAAGACTCAAATGTCTCTACATCAACAACCTTCGTGTTATTTGCTAGTTTTCTTTTTCATGTAGAATTTGTAGTTATTATAGGTGCAAATGTGAATAATGGAAATTTGGATATTGCAATAGTACTTGTTGTTGTTGTAGGTATGAATTTGGTTGTTGTAGATGTAGATTTGATTGCTACAATTGTTGTTGTAGGTGAAATCCAACTACTATAGATGCAATTCCTATAGGTGAAGACTCTTAAAATGCTAATTTTGTGATTATTCATGGTTGTTTGCAACTGGCCTTGTTGTGATCAACTTACTTGCACCTTCTACACTTGATGATAATTTTCCTAAGCTTTAACTACATTGGATTTTTATCAACTTTAATTCTTCTTAGCTTTAGTGGGGGAGAATTTGGTCAATATTCATTGTTGGCCATAAAATATTCTCTCAATTTATTAGGCTCACCATTGGATCATAAGAGGTCATATAAGTTGTAAAGTTGTAGAAGTTACTTATATTTTTGGATCTTTAACCTTGAAAAGCTATGGACCTACAAGCATGCTTGCATGGAACCCAATTAATCCCCATATCTTGCAACTACAACTTTTAACTTACAAGTCAACAACAAATTTATCATAATTAGTCTTGTAACACGTCAAGGAACATAATACAGTGTTATGTAAATAAAAGATGAAAATTGTTTTGTATAATTATTTAAATAAATTAATGTTTTGGGAAGAGAAATATGAGTGGTATACCAAGTTTCATAATTAACTATTTTTAATATAGTGGGAAAAGTTCCAAGTTGTTGTTTTCGGGTTCTTTATTTAAAAGGTTTATATGTTTTAAGCCTTCTAGATGGTGTCAGTAGCTAATAATTACTATGCATACTTAGTGTTTGCACTTAAATTACATAGCAATTATCTTATTTCTTCCTTTTTAATGCTCGTTTAATCCAAAAAAGATAGAAATTTAGGTTTTTTTTTTAGCTTAAGTTAAAGTTAGTGAATTTGACAATGTTTAGCCTTATTTTGTAGAGTTTTGGTACAACAACAAGGGACTTGAAGATGTGTGAAGAACTGGAGCAGCTCGCTCAACGCACCAATGCACGCTCAATGTGAGAAACCCAACCTAAAAGAATAAGTGTCAAACATCTGGTGGTTTCTCAAATCGGTTGTATTGTGCATGTGTGCTCAGCATGCACATGCAAGCTCAACATGCTGTCACTTAAATCAATTGTACTCTACATGGCGCTAAGGTGGTTAAAAAGGGACATTATTCCATTGGAAAAAGGGGTTCGTCTAGGACAGTTTTCTAGAGATGAAAGCCACTTTGGGAGCTCTCCTTCTTCCATGTTCTCCATTTTCTTTGTTTCCTTTTCTTGTTTTCGGCCTCTCATGGTCATTAGAGGCTAACTTACCCATTTTTGGGGGCTTGGATACCAAAAACTCTGTGATATAATGATCTCCACTATCATTTAATGTTATTTAAGTATTATTGTTTCCATTCTATGTTTATTGATTTGTTTATGGTTTGATTACCCATATACATGTATGTTATAGTGTTTTAATAATTGGAATTATTTTTTACACTAATGTTAACTCATTGGCAAGTGCACCAATTCGTCCAAGTAGTACTTAAAATGCTAAGTCTGAGTGTCGAGTCCACAGGGACTTTGACTGTACTCAAAATTTGTATATTTCTAATTTTAAGCGAACAATGACTTAAATTTGATATTTGTCTAATAGTAATGTGAAAACATAAAATTCAACATAAATAAAAACAATTAACTACATCACATTAAAGAGATAGAACACAAACACTCAGAGGGGTGAATGTCGGTTGATGCAAAATTAGGTGACGTGTTGGGTGTTCAGCCTACCGAAAGTACTCTTGATGCAATGTTTGAGATTTTTCTCCATTTAATGTTATTCCAAGATTCACCTTCATCCGCTAACTTACCCTAACCATGAACCCTCATGTGAAAGAGCCTCAATTACCTAATTTCACTCTTAATTCCTTAAGAGCTACATTAAATAATTTTCATTAAGAGTAAAGATGCATACTTTAGGCTAAATAATACCATTCTATCCCTAAATATGGATTACCTAGATGTTCTTTTCAGGTTCTTAGGATGTAAGCATTTCCCAATGCATAAATCCTATAACACTACATGTGCATAGATGATCAGGCCACAGAAAAGGAACAATAATATCAAAATAACATTAAATAGATGGTGAAATCAATACATCAAGAGTGTTTTGTTGTTGAGCTCCCAACAATGGATGATTTAGTCTCTCATTGTCATGAGAGGCTTACAAATACAAAAAGGGAACAAGAGGAATAGAAGAAAATGAAGGAAAAGGGTCCCAAGTGAGTGGGTTTTCTTTCTATTTTCGTGCCTTTGCTTTTGTTCTATATGTCTTGAATGAAAAAAATAGTGTTTCTCCCTCCTTTTATCTTCATAATGTAGCTTACTCATGTTTCTCGATATTGATCACACACTAAGCCTGCAAGTGCGCGCTAAGTGCGCATGCAGAGTCTAGTTGGATGAGTGACCATCCACTAAGCAGGCCTGTCGCACTGAGCGAGCATGTCGCGCTAATCAAGTCTGTCGCTTTGAGCACGCTACTCTAGATCACCAATCCATCTTTCAGGTCTCTGATGTGTAATCCTGCAAAAAATACAACTAACACACTATAAATCAACTAATTTTAGCATATACTAGATAAAAGCCCAAAAAAAGCTAAATTCCTTCGTTTTAATCATAAAAGAAGCATTAAAAGAGGAAAAAGAAGATAAATGTTATGTGATTTAAATGTGCAATTTACTTATGCATGACAATTATCAAACTCCCCCAACTTTAAAGCTTTGTTTGTCCTCAAGCAAAAGTAAGCAAATGCTAAACTAAGTTAGATCAATGACAATGTCAAGGATGTAACAAAATCACAACAACTGAGATAATTGCATACTTCCAAAACAATTTCAATATTCAATCCTCAAGTTCACACTCACTATGATTTCATGATGAAATCATGCAAAGGATGTACTTACAGATTGAAAAAGGTTAGCAAAAATGACAATTATCAAAGAAAGATCAACCTTTGCTTCAATCCTCACAAGGCCAGTGTTTCTCTCAAGCACATAGGTGTTTCAGTTATGTGTATTTCATTCGTTCCAATTGCAGTTACAAATCTCAGCTTTGCACATCATCTCACCTCAAGTTCACACTCATTCTTTATCATTTGTGCATTTTTAGGATTTTCTCTCTCATAATTTAGGCTTTTCAAGAATTATCTATATATTATGACTCCTCTAATAAATGATAGATTATATACCTAAAGTATTTATGTAACTTATTTTTTTTATGTATATATGTATTTGTTTCATCTCCTATTATATTTTTCCTTTATGAATTTTCATATTTTTACTCTACATATGTATTTCACTATATTTTTATTCTATTTTATTATTCGTATCATCTTAAAGTATAAAGACTCCTATTTATATATATCATGAAGAATATCATCAAGGTGCTCATATAATAAACATAATCATAACTTGAATAATTAATCAATCAAAACTCGACGCGCACACACTTCTGCATGCATGCGCATATATGTTGGCCTCTGCATGTACCTACATTCTACATTAACGTATTCCGATTCGTAAACGTGACATATTAATTAACATACCAAGAACAAAGGTAGCTAGAACATGACACACCGGAGTAAGTAATGTCACATGACATTCCAACAAGTTATGTAGATATATGACATGATAATAAGTTAAGGTTAATGTGAATAAAATTATTCATGCAAGTGTATGACTCTAATTATATCTACTATGTTACATACAAAGAAGTTATGAAGAGTATGATATATCATGTTCATGCATATATGTTTTTCTTTACCGTGACATTTTCTTAGCAAGTTTATACATGAATAAAGTTATGAGTTATGACTATGGATGATGGTCTTAATAATAATAATAATAATAATAATAATAATAATAATAATAATGATAAGGGCGTATTATGTCATACATGTGTTTTTTTTACATAAACAACTAAAAACATTTGTGTAATCAGTGTCTCACTGTCAATGATATGAGTAATTATACTGGAAAAGATACTTTTAAAAAAAGTTTATCATTAACCATGTCAAAATAATTTTAATGAATTACAAACATAGATTCTCGATTTGTCTTACTAGCTATCACTGGCAAAAAAATTAAATTATTGTTTTTTTAAAAAAATTAAGAATTTATAATCATTTTGAACCGATTTACCAATGTATAACAGTCAGTCTCGCCCCAACAGGACACAACAAGTCACGCCCCAGAGAGGCGCAACTAGAGCTGAGTCGCGCCCCACCCAGGCGTGAATGGTCACGCCTCACCTAGGTGCGACTTTGCACCTTCAATCCGTTCATGAACATTTCGGTTCGATTCGGTTCAACAGGTTTTAATTTTTAATATATATATATATATAATAAAATTTATGTTATTATTACGGGTTCATGGATCAGGTCAACGGGTCAACGGATCTATAAATCTAAACTCGTGACCCAACCTGTACATGAACGATTTTGATCGGTTTGGTTCGTTTTTGACCCAAATACATAAATGATCCAACCCAAACTGTTAGGATCGATTCGGATCAATTTGGATTTACGAATGACCCGTACCCGTGAACACCGCTACCTATCCACTTTCGTCATCTTTATATATCAAAAGTTAGTTGCATAATTTTCTGTTATATGAAATATTGTTTCCAGGAAGAAAAAATTTGTTTAAAATCAGTAATTACTTTTGTAAAGTCAATATTTATAAATAACTATTTATTAGAAATTAGATATTGGAATATTAATAACAGAGGATGACGCGACTAACTTTTGATATATAAAGATGACAAAAGTGGATAGGTAGCGGTGTTCAAGGGTACGGGTCATTCGTAAACCCAAATTGATCAAAACTGTTCATGCATAGGTTGGATCACGGGTTTAGATTTATAGATCTGTTGATCTGATCCGTGAACCCGTAATAATAATATAAATTTTATTATATATATATATATAAAATTAAAACCCGTTGAACTGAACTGAACCGTTTATGAACGGGTTGAAGGTGCAAATCGCGCCTGGGTGGGACGTGACGAGTCACACCTGGGTGGGATGCTACTTAGCTCCAGTTGTGCCTCCCTGGGACGCGATTGCTATACATTGATAAATTGATTCAAAATAACTATAAATTCATACTTTTTTTTAAAAAATAATATTTTAATTTTTTTTGCCAGCTATCCCCGCCTCTACAGAATATAGAATATATACCATAATATGTAAGAAAGAAATCACCCACAAAAATGAAAAATAAATATACCTAAAGGAAATCCACCACGATCACCCCAAAGAAAAATGTGGCATTTAATTCTTTAGTATATTAAATAGCAAACATGTCGACTTAATGCTACCAAGCCCAATGCCTACTAATTGATCATGGACCAGCGTCCCTCATCACTTGAGAACCTTGTTAATTGACAATACACAAAGCTCATATAGATGTGAGACATCAAATCATGACAATAAATCATTAGTAATAGGCACCACAAATTGAGAGATTCAGTTCAAGGATACCTTTTGCTTGACATTACTTGGAAAACGCACCATGGTTTAACGAGAGCCTTATCTAAATAAGTTTAATAAGGAATAACACTCATTCTCTTTAATTATAGACACTTCATCTTCTGCATATACTAGCTTAAACATCAGAGTCTTTGTTGGTATCCAACTAGAGCTTGACTTGCAAATGATCGTCAAAGATTTTTAAGACTAATTTCGATGGATGCTGGACAAAGAGAATGTTACACTTAAAATGGAATACAAAATTTATTTTATTTTATTATGTTCATAGATAGATAGATATATTTAAAAAATACTTTAATTTAACTTCTTAAAAAGCACTAATTTTTTGGAACTTTGATTTTTTTAGGACTTTTTTAACAGTGAATTGAAAAAACCAAGTAAATGAAAATAATCTTATAGGTTTTTAATTTATTTTAATAAGTTTTATAAACATAATATTTTAAAACTTAATTTAAAATCTTGTGTAAAATATATATATATATATATATATATATATATTAAATAAATACTTTTCTAACTTAGTTATTTAAAAGATTCAATCTAAGGATTCCCGTGACTCTATTGTTTTTACTTAAAACATATTTTTCTCTCTCTTTTTTTTAATTAGAAAGTTGGAAAAGAACAAACTAGAACGAGTATTTTTGTATTAAAAAAATAAAACACGTCACAACATGTTGAGTCATAGGAGATCCATCATTAAAAATCAAAACAATTAATAACCACCCAACCTCCAACTTTAAAAAACCTAGGAACCCGTTGGAGGAGTTGTTGGAGAGCATTTGGAGAGGACATAAATAAAATTGAAATCCCATAGGATATAAAACACAAATGAAGCAATTTATTATTTTCTAACTATAATTTTTTTTAACCATGCATGTTATTGGTACATAGTGTCTATTAATTTTGTAAATGACTAATATATGAAACTTATCAACTTTAAAGAGATTCTTTCCTTTTAATCATATTTTTTTTTATCCACAAAATGTGAATCTCAAACCTTACTTAAAGGGATCAAATCCAACACCATTCGAACCAATGATTTATTGGTCTCTAACTAGTATTTTGATAATAGTATATATGCTATAAAAACAATAGCCATAGATCCCAAAATTAAGCTTAGAGAGAGAATGTGATTATGAAAAAAATTGTTTAGTTGTTAAAAAAAATAATTTTACTTTTAAGAATGTCTATGATGAAATATAAAAAAGAACATAATTGTTACATGAATTTAATGGTAATGTATTAATCGTGTAAAAAAGTTTTACACGGACATCTAATCATAACTCACTTTTTGTATGGCTTTTAAAATAATTTTATAAAAGTCAGCAAACTTATCATATATGGTGGGTTGTGATTGGATGATGATATAAAATTGTTTTACACTACCAGTCATAGTATTAAAAACCAGTCCGACCCGGTTGGTCTGACCGGTCGAACCGTGACCCGGGGACTGGACCGGATCGGGTTGCTATTCAGATCGGACATGTCAATAGCCCGCTTCAGACCATATGACTCGGCCGGGTTGTGAGCGACCCGCCAACCCAAGCCAGGTCAACACTTTTTTTTTTTTGCATGCAGACGCAACACTGCCCTCACGTCGTCTTCATCGTGCTTCCAGCTTCATCATTGCTTGGCCGATTTTCGTGGTGGGTGTGGTTGGCGCTAACACAATTTTTGTTGGTGGGGGTGATGGGGTGGGGTGGTGGCTGCAACCAGGATTTCTTTTGTGGGGTAGGGGGGAGCTGCAATGAATGAACAAAGTTTACTTTTTTTTTTGGGGTGGGGGGGAGGGGGTTGCGAGGACCGAGGAGGTTTATTTGGGGGGGAGTTGTTGTTGTTGCTGCTTTGAGTTCCAAGAGTTTGATTTTACAATAAACAAAAGTATTGAACCTATTTTTTTTTTAACAAAGTTTTGAATTTTAATTTAAGTGATTATTTTTTTAAGTCTTGAACTCTGTCATTTGTGGATAAGTGATATAAGTAAATGTGAGTTTTTCTTTCTTTCTTAGGCACATAAAACCTGTTTCTAAAATACTCATAAATTGTTAATAATATTAATATAGAATAAAAGTAAATGAAGTGTAAGTATGAGTTATTGGGTGGGAATTAACATTCTATTGTTTTTTATTGATGACTTTGTTTCTTGAACTTAAGCTTATTTAGTTTATGTTTATGATTTTTGTTACTTATTTGTTTGAACTTGGACATTGATATTTTTTACATTTTGGTATCTACTTATTTATGACTTTATGTTATGAAATAATATTAATTTGTGATTTTTTAAAAAATATTTTAAGACATTGTTATGCAGGTCAATCAGTGATCCACTATAATAACCAAGGTTTTCTAAAAAAAGTTAGCGACATAATTAGCAACGGAATAGCGACGAAATTAGCGACGGAAATGGTCCTGGCGCGGATAACGCTAGAAGTGGTGCAGTTAGCGCTAGAAGTGCTCCAAAAAACATGTTTTTCTGGAATCTGACGCGGTTAGTGCCAGAGTGGCGCGATCAACGCCAGGGCACGATCTAGGCCACTATATAAGGCCATTTCACGCGTTTATTGGGGCCAAAACCCATTTTCTCCTTCCTTCCTCCGTTTTCCTGCATTAAAGAGCTTGGGAAGATCCATATCACTCAACCTTTGGCCAAAACACTTCACACACAATATGAAACTTGAAGGGAATCATCCTATGAGTTAGAATCCTTCATCACTTTTCTCTTAAAATCATCAAATGGAGAGATCATTTTCTCTAGGAAACTTCACAAAACTTGAGTTTGGTGGGGAAAGGAGGCGATTCACGGACACCCAAGCTTAGAAGAGTTGTCCTCTAGCCTTCCTTGTCGATTTAGAGGTAAGAAACACAAATTATATCGATTATTTGAGAATTTGTTCTTGAGGTGAATAGTGACCCATTTGAGTTAGAGGTGGAATTAGGCTTGGGTCCTTTGGAAAATTTTGCTTAGGAGGTTGTTGTGATGAATGATTAGCCTTAAAATATGATTTTTATGAACTTTGGAATTTGGCTTTGAGAAATGTATGTGTAGGAAGAATGCTGGTTAAATTGGTGATTGTATGACATGCATGAGCCTTGATGCTTGTACAATATGTGCTCAGGAGACTATATAAACGGTGAAATTGTGTTGA
This sequence comes from Glycine tomentella, assembly GCA_007407185.1. Classification (NCBI taxonomy): domain Eukaryota; kingdom Viridiplantae; phylum Streptophyta; class Magnoliopsida; order Fabales; family Fabaceae; genus Glycine; species Glycine tomentella. The sequence continues at coordinate 1,611,091 of PYAF01003105.1, forward strand.
AGTAACCGTTTTAGCCATATTGTTAATCTTTGAATTTTGGCCTAATAGAGTATTGAACTCTTTAAATTGTCTTATACAGAGTATTAGAGAGACTCTAGTGCTTTGGTTAGGTCAAGATAGATCCTGTTAAGGGTCTGTAAGTCACCAGTTCTTATAACTAGGAGATAGTGTAATAAGGGGTTTTAACGATATAGCATAGCGTTTCTTGTCTTTTTAACGGTTAAGAACCGTTATTATGTACTTAATGCCTTGTAAGGTTAGGTTGGTTGCTGATTTTGCTTGTGTGCCTTTGTATAGGACGTGACATCGAGGGTGTCAGTGGCGTAGACCACAGTTCTGGGATTGGACAACAGAGCACTGTGTTGTCAGGTAAGCTCTTTGCTTTTGGGGAGTGTTTCCCATTACCTTGTTCCATCATACTCCGAGGGAGTGATGGTTGCATATATGATGCATGTGCATTGAATTGGTTGTTACAGTTTTCCTCATGATAATATGTATGCATGATTCTATGCTTTGTGTGTATGGTTGCCTTTCGGATAGATCTTCTGGCCAGTTAGATAGATATGGACCTCCTTAGGAGTAGAGCGCAACTCCTAGTTTGGTTTGCTCACGTAAAGGGTGAGGATGATCCTTAAGACCAAGAGATAGGTGGTCCCGTCGCGGTTGAAGCCTATTCTCGGAGGTGCCATATACGTGCATCCATGTGTAAAGGGGTAGCTCCCGATGAGATGGCACGGGTGTGAATTTCGATCTCAGACTGAGGACTGAGAGTCCAGATGCTGATGATGATGCATCTTTGGCGGGCGTAGTACCGCAGATATACATTAGAGCTAGAGGATAGCTATGTATTATTGTGAGGGCCAGGAGGCCTAGTGATTGTGATGCCTTTGATGTTGTGTATCATGGAAGTGAGCCAAGGGGAAGGAGAAGCCTCCTAGAGCTTTAAGCTTACTGAGATTGCATCTCACCTCTGTTGGGGATGTTGTTTTACAAGTGATGCTTCTAGCAGAGATGATAGTTCCTAGGGCGGGAGGCCCTAGTAGGGACAGCCACTGCATAGCTGTTTGGCCTGTATTTTGAGGGCATTGTGGTTCATTACTTTTTTTATATGATGTTGTTTTGTACCCCTGCGAGGGAAGATATGCGTGTGCATATATTTTGAGTCCTGTATGGATTATGATATTCTGATTTTCTGTATTTTTGTACCCTCGTGTGAGGAAGTGATCTGTGAGATTGTGGCACTTGGTGCTTATTCTATGGTATGGACACAGTGAGTGTCTTTGATGATGTATATGTAAATACATGTGGTTTATTCTCCTAATATATCTATATAGGTATTATTGATGTATCTGCCGTTCTTTATGTTATTTGGATCGATGAGGCTGGCTATAGTGTGTTGGAATTCGTATATTTAATTGAGGTTATGTACCATACTTAATGAATCAAGAAATATGGTTTTGAAATCGTTTCCGTGGATTTTAAATTAGTTACTGCGCAAATCTGATTAAGTAATTGTTAATACATCGGATGCATACGGGGTGTTACATCCACCGGTTCGACCACTAACCAGGTCATACGGGTCAATCAGTGATCCACTGGTTCGATCACTGACCGAGTCATGCGGGTCAATCAGTAACCCACCGATTCGGCCACTGCTCTAGTGACCCAATACTCTAACCGAGTCAGTCATTGGATCGATTTTTAAAATACTGCTGTCAGTGCATAACCTATTTGTAAAGATAAATATCACAAAAAAGGGTTGAATTACGATTTTAGAAATTTTTAAAATCTTTTTAGCCAAAAACAAAGAATTCATCTTATAATACTTTGTAGAAAACAGATAAAATATCTAAAAACTTATCAGACGATGTAAACATATTTTTAGAAAACACAATCTAAAAACAAATTCGCACCCTTTGGTAAGTTTAAAACTTTAAAAGAAATCAATAAAGATCATACACAAGAAGTTTTATAATAGTTTGTCTCTACCAATGAGATTATGTTCAATTATTGACAAAAATACAAAGTTTTATTAATTTCACACAAGTTACAAGTATTGTTCATTATCATTTCTGGCACTTACACAATTAAGCTCTGCACCAAGCTTGATGAAAATCCAGTATTCTTTGTCTTACCAAGCCATTGTTGGCTCTACACAAATCAAATGATTTGTTGATAAAGGATGCTTAGTGACTAAGCTATGAACGTCTTACGTACGAATATACAATCAACTCTTTAATCTTTTCTCTTAATATGTTCTAGGTGTTTTTAGAGCTTTTTAAACTTTATAACAATAAACAAAAAGAAAGCTTTTTACAGAAAGAATGAAAGAATGAGAGCACATAAGCTTCATGTATTCTTCTTCAAAGCTTATGATATTTATAACTTTCATCTTCAAGTATTTGTTGTCTCTCAACGGTTAGATTCTTCACTTGATCTTCATTTGATGAAAATGATCGTTGGAAACATTTAATGCTTGCATTAAATGCATGACCTTTTTTCATGCAAATAGTTCATTCTTATAAGATATTGTATTGAGTACTTAAACAGAAAGTCACTTCACATTCGTCAAAGCATATCTGCATAATATAACATGTCTTTTGATGATGATCAATCCTTTGACATCTTGAATTTTATTTATTCTTCATTGAACTTTGTCAAATTTTAAGATGACACACTATTCAATCAACTGAGTTAAACTCCATTTCATTGGTTTGAGACTTTACTTTTAAATAATTTAATTTTTTAGCTACAATAAAAGTTTTTTTTTTCCGACAAGTACCCTTTTAGAGTTAATTTTATTTGAAGTATGGTCCAATATTAAATGTAATACCTTTTTTATATTACGGTAAATCATATCATTAGTTCTTGAAAGTTTTTTTTTTTTGAAACCAGGTTTTTGAAAGTATTAAACATTGTTATATTAATTCTTGAAATTAGGGAAATTTTAAATAAATTCATGAAATTATTAGCCTTTTCATCTAAATGTAAAAACAAAATCTTAAATTTAACCCCTTACTAATATTTTTGGTTGTTATGTATAGGTTGATATTATCATTTTTAATGTACTAAAAAAAATATTATCACTAAGTCATATATTGCATGTAATGGTTGATAATATGATTGATAAACTGCAGTTAATTTCAAGATTTTTTTTTTTTTGAGTTTCGTTGTTTTTATTAGGAACTAAGTTGATAAGGATTAAGGCCTACCATTTTCCTCTAAAAAAAAGGCTAACATTTTCATAGTAAAATTGATGATTTATCTTTTAAAATAACATGCATATTATTGAATTTTACAATTTGTAATAATCATAGTTAAAATAATTTATCCTTGATTAAAATATGAGAGTCTAAATAGGTTAATCTGTTAAATAAATTTCAATATTCGATCAGAAAATATCTTGATTAAAAGAAAATTAGACTCACGTGAACATTAAATTCTAATAATTTTTATTATTGATATAATATAAATTATAATTATTGAGTATTGATAAATGTATAAATAATAATTGTGAGGGGTATCCATATCATGTCATATATTCATATTCATCTCCCCACGAGATTCTGGTTCTGTTTAGGCCACCCACACACCACCATTTCCCCAACTCGCTCCGAGTTGACTCACTCCTTTCCCTTTCGAGATCCGCCACTGCCACCGCGCTCCGCCGTCACTGCAACCCCCGCCACCCTTCTCCGTCAATGCAAAACTCGTCGTCGATTCTCGCCGGAACCTTTCCCCGCTCTTCCTTCCCCAACGGGCTTTGACTTTTGCTTTCTTGCGATTGCGATGAGTCCCTTTCGCCCTCTCTTGCTCTTCGCCGCCGTATTCTTCCTCCTCCGCCCCCTCTCCGCCACCGACGGCGACGTCGATCCGCTTTACATGTTACTCTCTCTCTCTCTCTCTCTCTATATATATATATATATATATATATATGTCTATCTATCTATTGTTAGAGTTAGAGAATTCCAGATTTGAAATTTTCAATCTAAGCACTTGAGTAGGTTCTGGGTACGTAAAGAAATATGTGTCTTACTGATACGCGCATAGTAAAAATTGGAACTTGGAATTTTCTGTCTTTCTTTTTGTTTGTTTATAAATGTTTTGTTGTGGAGTTAGAAATTTTTAAGTTGATGTTATTTGTGTTTTATTATGTCGTTGGCTTTTGTTGATTCTTGGATTCCGGGTCCTGCATAGGTGTATGTAACGGACGATGATGCACTTTTTTTTTCTTTTTGATTTGATGTCAATTGCCGAACATGGATATGGAGAGAGAGAGAGAGAGAGTTTGTATGTGGTTATGACTGTGTACTTGCATCAGATTAAATATGAGGAACATAGATTACGCATAAAAAAATATGAGGAACATATATTCACTGCCATGATTTTTCTTCACTCGCATTCACTGGTGTAAACAAGTTGAGCTGAGCTAAAGTTTAGGTTTGCCTTGTGAAAAAAATAGGTTACTCAAGCTTGACGCATTTATTAAAACTGGACAAATTTTAAACTTGAGCTTGACTTGGTTAAAATATATGAAGCTTGGGCTTGATTCGTTTAATTTGTTAATGGCTTGATTGTTTTTTCTGATAGATATTTTCAAGCTAGAAAGTGAAGTAAATTAGTTATAAAATATAATTTTATATTCTTAAAGATGACTTGAGATTTAAAATGAAATCTTTGTTGATGGAAATGGTGAATTTTAGACAACTTGTAGCCACCCATTTAAAATGTGACTATTTAAAATTGAAATTAGGTGAATGGTATATCTTAGATAATGATAAAAAAAATTATAATTTATCAAGTGAATATAATAAATAAAATTACAACTTTTTAGGTACTACATATATACGAACTATTAATGTCAAGCTTGCAAATGATGGGTTTGACTTGTTTAAATAACCAGCCTTGACTTTAAGCTTGGTCTTGTTTGTTTAGTTAAACAAACAAGATTGATTGAGCATGAGCTTGAATAGTTCACAAATAGCTTAGATTATTTACACCCCTGCTCCTACTAATCATCATATGCCCCTCTTTTTCTTAGACATGTTGAGTTATTAACAAAGTGCAAAAGGGTTTATCTCTAGTGCATTTCTTATTGTACTAAGCCAAGCATAAATAACCTGCTTGGGTAATACCTTTTTTATGTTGATGTAGCATCACCAGTATTGCCATATATTAATGGTAGGCAAACTTAGTTATTTCTATCACTTCCAAATAGCAGACACATAGCAGCTGACACCAAAATTGCTATATTAGGGTAGTCAATAATGCATAGCAGGATGACTGCTATTTTCAAAAATTTTATGCAGTTTATATAATTCATACTAAATACATGTAAATGCTCAAATTAAAAAAAAAAAAAATCAAATCTTGAAATGCTCACAATTAACAACAAAAAGTTATAGTCTTAGCTCTTAAAGCAAAAATACAAGCAAAATATTTACAAAGGATGCCATGACTAACCAAAGAGAGAGAACGGAGTGAATGGGTTTGGGTCTTTGGGAGATAGATGACCAAAAACAAGCTCTCAGAGACTCAGTCTAGAGAGACTAAACAGAGAACATAAACTGAAGGAACAAGGTAAACAAGAGGGGAAAAAACTTGGTGTCGATAAATAAGTGAAAAAAACAGAAAACAGAGATTGATGAGAATAAGAGAACAATGAGAATAAGATTACCAGAGGAACCTGAAAAAGAAAAACAAGAATGAGAACAAGAGAGAAGTAAAAAAAGCTGCTAAATGTTGCCAGAGAGTCACTGGATGGCCACACAGTGGTCCCTGGAGGGTTGCACAGGGGTCATGCAGTAGTTGCAAAGTAGGAGAGAGAAGTGAGGCATGGTGTTATGTACTTTCAAAAGGTTTTCTACACCTGAAACCCTTTTTTTTTTTTTTTTTACCAAAATCCCAAAATTACCTCCATAAAATACCCGTGTAATGTTTATATTGGAGGGCATTCTCAAGTTTTGGACACCATCAACATAATGGGCTATAGTGCCACAAAATGCTGCTATTTTGGCCCCTCTTGTGGCCGCTATGCTGCTATAGCATGCTATTTACAACTATATTTCTATATATAATAATCTCGCATCACAACTTCATATGTCCTGACTCCTGATAAATAAGCAATTTTGAGATCAGTGCAATAAGTAGGCTTGTATATTCTAAGGCTATGATAGCTGATTTGTTACTGTTGTTAGAAGCTTGGCTTGGGTTTCATCACTGTTTACATTTGGCACAAGGCTTATAGTTCAAAACTTTGACTAATAGCATCTTATCCTTTTTATTAATTTCTACAAATTTGCACGTATTCATACTGCATGTGTTCAGTTTAATCTATTCCCTTATTTATGCTTTCATGAAGGAATTGGAAAATCTAGTTGTTGAGATAGGCATTTTAACAATAAGAAAATTGTGTCTTAAATGTTGTCACATGTCAATAGTAAGTAAATAATAAGCAGAATGGTAGATGCAAAATCTATAGTTGTTCTGCTGACTGATCCGGCATTAGTAGAATAATTTATATTGTGCTCTATTCTTGTCTTGCCTGTTGTATGATCAATTTTTGGTTGTGACTATTAAATTGCAGAGGTTGTGTGGAGCAGTGTAAGAAAACTGGATGTGTAGGGGATAGATGCTTTCAACATTGTAAATTCTCATCTGATGGAAAACCAATTGATGGTCCATGGTATATGCATGAACCCCTCTATCTGAGGTGGAAACAATGGGACTGTTGCACTGACTGTAGGTATTACTGTATGCTAGCTAGAGAGGAAGAAAGGAGAAAACTTGGCGACAAGCCTGTCAAGTATCATGGAAAATGGCCATTCCGTCGTGTTTATGGAATTCAGGTTCTTTCATGAATCTCCTATAAAATGTTGAATGGTAATACTGCTTTGTTTGTTTCGGTTTCTGATTGTAGTGTGGATATGCTATATATGATTTCAGGAACCGGTGGCTGTAGCTCTGTCTGCCGTCAATCTTGCTATGCAGTTTCATGGTTGGGTATCCTTTTTCATTCTTGTGTACTATAAGTTGACTTTGAGGCCAGATAAGAAGACTTACTATGAGTACACTGGATTGTGGCATATTTATGGGATTTTATCCATGAACGCATGGCTGTGGAGTGCTGTTTTCCATAGTAGGTAAGTTGTTTGCATGATTTCTGTTTATGGTTTTTTCTTTATATATAAAATTATGATTCATTATTGAAGTAATAACCCTCAAAGCACAGTTGCTTCTTTGTGGTGCCTTAATATTGATTTTCATGCACTTTTGTGTCTGTATTTTGAGTAGTGACATAAAAATTGGATTTTTACCCTACAATGATCAAAACTCTTAAAATATATGAGTAAACCCCTATTTTAGTCCTTGAAATTTTTAGCCTTGGTCACTTGACTTTGCAAAAATTCATTCACTTTAATCCTTTTTCGCCACATTTTCACTGACATTAAGGACTAAAGCGAATGGATTTTGATAGAGTTAGAGACTAAAGTGACCGATGTTTACAATCTAAGTGATTAATTTGGAGGTTTATTCAAAATATATGTACAGCATCACAAGGTTTTTATATAAAGCAAATATGTATTAAATATGACTGGCCTATTCTAAATATAATGCACAACCTCAGTGGCCAGAATCATTAACTCATTTCATTCAACAGATAAAAAAATATACTCTGATATCTTCGGTACTAATACAAGTATACAACCATTACTGCTTATTTTGTTCAGATATTAGTTTATAATTAAGAGGAGAGAATGTTCCGTAATTATAATATAAAGTTTTATTTTTTGGTTGACTTTTGACGCGTATTTCAACCTTCATTACTGTAGAGCCGTGGAATTAACAGAGAAGCTGGATTTTTCTTCTGCTGTGGCATTACTTGGATTCAGCCTCATTCTAGCAATACTTCGAGCTTTTAACGTGAGGGATGAGGCTACGCGAGTCATGATTTCTGCTCCCTTGATTGCTTTTGTGACAACTCATATCATGTATCTGAATTTCTATGAACTTGCTTATGGTAATCTTTTAGCTTTAAAGTGTTGTTTCCTTTCACACATCTTATAATATTTATGTTCCCAACAGGAGTCATGATTCATACTTTCTTGATTGCTTTTGTAACAATTTGTATCCGTATCCTTAATCTGAACTTCAAATTGCTTTTGTTAACAATGGTGAAAAAAGATGGAAGAGACATTTCCTTTTCGTATTCATTAAGACCCTATTTGGGTATTAAGGAAGAAGAAAATAAGGTAAAATTAATTCAGTTTCTTCATAAGATAAAATTAACTTATGCATTTTATATAAGTTCTCCTATCTGACTTCTCCAGAAGTCAAGGTGTGTAAGTTGATTTTCATTTACAGGAGAATCTCAATGCATTTTAGCTTCTTATACGTGTTTACGGAGAAAAAATGTATTCAAACAGGACCTTAGTCAAAATGAGGTCTATAGAAATGATGCTGCATTGTTATTGTGGCACCAGCTGATGTGTTGACTTTTTTTTCCCTTTCCAGGTTTGAACAGAATAGTTTGCACGGGAATGGTTGTTGTCCAGCTTCTTATTTGGGCCATTTGGGCTGGTGCTTCAAACCACCCGGCGCGATGGAAATTATGGGCAGTAGTGGTTGGAGGAGGCTTAGCTATGGTGTTGGAGACATATGACTTTCCACCTTACATGGGATATGTGGATGCCCATGCTCTATGGCATGCAACAAGCATTCCTCTCACATTTTTTTGGTGGGGTTTTATAAGGGATGATGCTGAGTTTAGAACCACAGCTCTGCTCAAGAAGGTAAAATAGTGCTGCAGACACAATTTGGCAGAGTTGGATCAGATGAAGAACATGTCATATATGTTGCTGCTTTGTTTTTGTACATCAGAACATTTTTTTTTTAATTTATTTTCCTCGTGTAGGCGTTTATTTGAAATGCTTAACACGATGGTTTCTGTGCTTTTGATTTTGTAACTTTTTGTTTTCCTCATGTATGAAGCATACTTTCTTAATGGAATTAATTGCAATGCGTTATTCACCTGTTCAAAACAATAGAAGCTGTGTGGATTCTAAACAACACTTGAGAGAGATAAGACTATACACATCTAGCATGAGTTAGTACATGTTTGAGTAAATTTTTCCTTAAACATTTATGTGAGAAGAAAATAATAAAAATAAATTGACAAAAACTCTTTTATATATTTTTTGGTGATCATGATATTGGTATGAAGTAACTTTCATCAAAAGCGGTGGCTAATATTAGTTGTTATTTGTAAAAAAATAAAAAAAGACTTTTCTATATGCTAAAATTAGTTCATGCATAAGTTAGCTTGTAAAATTTTTTTTATTAACTTTTTCAAAACTTTATTAAGTTATGTATAAGTTAATTTTAGTTTAGGGAGAAGTTTTATTTTCTTTCTATTTTTTCTTATTTTTTT